>BPLS01028523.1:0-45926 GCA_019656275.1 Rhododendron kiyosumense | reverse complement strand
TCTCTCTCTCTCTCTCTCTCTCTCTCTCTCTCTCTCTCTCTCTCTCATCTTTGATTCATTCACAACTATAAATAGTACCTATTCTCCTGTTTCGAATCCCATGACTTGGATATCATCTCCTCCTCCTTTTATTACAAATCTACAATGACCCATCTCACGATTTTCATCTCTCCTCCATTTTATGGAAGCTAAAATAATTGATTATATGAATGTCGACTCTCCTCTTCCATCCATTGTGTTTGAAATTAGAATAAATTGTTGTCGTTGGAGTTAGATCATGACATACATATTTCATCAGTAATCGACTCACTCTCTTCTTGAAGAACGAAAAATACGACGAATTCGAGTAAACCTTCTTCCTCTCTGTTTCGTAGGTAAACTAGTGTCTCTCTTCTGTTCTATAAGCCAAATCTAGTATTTGGTACCGGTGTTTAAGTATGTTGTGCTTCTAGCATCAATGGGTGATTAATCTTCTTCATAATATGTTTGACTAGGGAACAAACGGAGAGAATGGAAATGTAGATTAAAATTTTGGGGTATGAGCCTTTTAATGATGATGCAAACATGTTAGTTCATCGTCCTCAATTAACAGTACGATTTTTCTTTCAAAAAGTCTAGGATTAGTTGTCTCCGGAAATTTTCATCATCCAATGGGAATTATGTTCTAAAGTCAGTGCATGTATCATTGCTGTTTTTCTTTCAAAAAGTCCAACAACACAACTCCAAAACACATCTTCAGACACAATTGTGTTCGGAACAGTCGGATACTTAGATGCATGTGGGTCCAAGTGCATCCAACGGTTCCAAACAAAATTTGTCTAGAAATGTGCTTTAAAGTTGTGCATATATATTAGTATCATTGCTATTTTTCTTTATATGCTTCGGAAAGCCATGGATTCTTCGTAGCTCGAGTCGAGGTCTTAATACCTATTAGGAAAGCCATCTCGGATACTTAGATGCATGTGGGTCCAATAACATCCAATGGTTCTAGACCAAGTTGTGTCTGGAAATATGTTTTAAAGTTGTGCATATATCATATATTGTTGTTGGACAATGATTGGAGGTTTCTTAGATGCATGTGGGTCCAAGTGTATTCAATGGTTCTTGACAAAGTTGTGGCCAAATTTTGTTTTAAAGTTGTGCTTATATCATTGTTGTTTTATGCTTCGAAAAGCCATTATATGTAGTTCGAGTCGAGGTCTTAATACCTATTGGGACAATGATTGAAGGTTTCTCTACTTCAAGAATTAAATTTGTACCCGAGAGGGCAATTGGAACTCGTTTGGCATCTTCATGCTGCTAGCGGATTTTAGATAGGATGATAGAATCGTATACATCATCTGGGGGAAATGTTCCGATAGTGGAGAAAGAAGCATCCGGCGACGAAAAGACAATATGATTTTTTCTTTCCATCATGCTTTACATACCACAACCTCTGGCATGGCACCAAGAAATGAAGCAGGAAAATTTGTGCTTTAATCAGACACAGAGAGAGAGAGAGAGAGACTTACCATCTTTCTTGGGAGCAAGAGCCTCTGTTTAATTACCAAAAAACAAGAAAAACTTGTTAGGGCTGTTGCACATCTTCAATTAATGTTTACACGATCAAGATGTAACAATGTCGAGATTAGTAAGGATTCAGACACTGTGGAGTGTACGGCTGGGAATTGCAATTATGTACTAATAATACTACATGAGTTTAATTAACTCTCACTGAAAATGTTAAGTGCAATAATAGTAACCATATTTGGTCCAAAATAAAGGCCCCACTAATAAAGTTTTCTATTCCAATCTCTTCGTTTAAGTACTGAACTCTGATGCCCTCAATGGTTTGCTCAATTTTTATGACTCTTGCTCATCAAATCTATATTATGAGAAGTTGAAAAAAAAAAGATTTTACATTTTCATAGGAGATAAGAAAAGTTATAAAATAAAATACTTAGAAAACACTCTCCATACTAGCAGAGCAATAAAACACAAGTGTTCTTACTTTTAATTCTAGCATAGGTTCACTAGGACGCGATCGTAACACTATCCCGAGATATAGATTGTTTCACGAGCTTGAATGAGCTTTCATCCGTCACTTACGGTATTTCAAGTTTCGGTCTTGTTCTGGCCTGGTGGGACTGTAGCCAAGGCTTCGCCTGACGCGTTGATGGTGGTCTACGATCATGATGGAATGCCAAGCAGAGCTCTTGAGCAAAACGTTGAAGCTCCGATGGGTTTTAAAAAAGGAGATCCAACCCATTATGTCACACCCCAAAATGAGAAGTGATCAGTCGTGAACCACAAGGCTAAATCATAGAACACGCAGCCTAAAATAAAATAAGTCGTTGATCAATAAATATCTTTTGTTATTAAATAAATCTCAATCATAAGCATAGGGCACAAACATCCCATAAACTAAACAATCTCAAAAAAATCCAAACATCTGACAAAATATTTCAATTGCGGAAGCGATAAATAAAATACTAAATTATGATGAGACACCCTAAGGAGGTCAAACAACAGAACACCCCAAGATACTGCCTGAGTCCTCCTAACTGCCCAACTTGCCTGAAAAAGAAGTTGGAATAAATCCGTTAGCTGACGAGCTCAATGAGTAGCGAAGCATGTATATTAGAATAAAGTTCTGAACATGGATTAAAATAATTTACCATGTCAATATAAATTTGGCATAGAGATGAACAATAAAATAATCAATTAAATTCACTAAACAATTCATCCGAGAAATCTTAATGGTGTACTCTCAATCCAATCTCCAACAACAATGGGGAACCTCAACCAATACCAAATAGTACCAAGTGCCAGTGAACAAATATCACAAAATTGGATCCAATATCGAAATTTAGAGTCACCACGAGTAGGCAACCCGTGGAACTTTTCCCTAAGAACGATCCGGCAAAAAAAAGCCGTTGAGCACTAGGGTCACCAGCCTAATCCGGTTTCTTTCCTAATGGCCAGAGTCACCCGCACATAGAGAATTAATTTCCCTGGACTTCAAAAATATGTTCCCATCTATATCCACAAAGTTCTCACCAATAGATTATTTGATCAACAAATGGTTTCACCGATACCGCATGCCAATCTAATATACTCAAATGTAAACAGTATGCATTTCCAATTTCGATCATAAATTTTCCAAAACAACAATTCAAGGGACACGGGGAAGTTCAAAAATACATAACATACTTAACCATTCACCTGGGTTCAAAAGTAATACGATCCAACGCAAAATGAGACTATCCTGTACACAAAGATAGAGCATACGTGTAACTAACCAACTTAAATATAATACTGATAACACAAGCTAGGAACGCTACTGCTTTTAAATTACCCCATCCTAGTTTCCTAAGCGAAGAATAGCCTCCAAAAATCCACCTACAACAACCCCAACGAGTTCTTTGATTTCCAAGAACAATATCATGTCACCACCTGCTACCCTTCCAAATAATCACCTTTGCTCACCAATATTAAATTATGTATAAAGCACATATAACTATATCAGTCCAAAGCCATTTATGTCGAAATCACTATTGCAACTAGTATCAAAATCATTACACTAAGAACTCTCCCCAATTCTTCGAGCAACTTTGAAATCCCTTCCTCCGAACACCACTTCACTAGATCACCACGTTTTCGCACAAATCCCCACGCACAGCCACACACCCAAATAACCTCCAACTCCATGATCCAAGTACAACAAAAGAATAAAAAGGGAAGTAGAATTAAGGGAACAAACCCACTTACCCGCTTGACCACCAATCAGCTGAACTCAAACGTCTCTGCGGCTTCTGCCTTTCACACACCAGGTTCTCCCAAACTTCTTATCTCAGACGTTCTCTCCAAATAAAAACCCTACTTGGCTAAAATATCCCCCGATGAGTAACTTTATAAAAACTACTCACTAACGTAATATCCCTAATTTGTAGCTAACTAGTTAACTTACGTATCCAACTGATATGGACTAACTTTTGTAAGTAATATTTATACTTATGCCCTCAAACTTTAACAATACAAATAGTAACTATATTGCGCGGAAAAGAAAATTACTAATTAGGACCCACACCATAAAACTCCCAATTAATAAATAGCCAAAATAATTAACAAGATAAATAAAATTTCTAGGCCGTAACACATTAAGTCCAAGGGATTTCAAGGAGAAGATTTTTAAAAATCGAATTATGACGAATAGTGGCGAGTACTGGAGGGGGGCAATTAAGTCATTCAATAAAAGGTGCAATTAATGTTTTTGGCAGGAACAATTTGAATTTTCGCATTATCAGCTCCCAAATAGTATTGTCATATAGTAGGATTTTGTATTTTAATTTTTCTAATAATATGTTTCAAAAAGTCTAGGAGAAATTGTGTCTCGAATTTTTCAATCATCCTGAAGTATGTTGATGTAATCAACGGGAATTGTGTTCTAAAGTTGTGCACATATCGTTGGTGTATTTTTTTTTTTCTACAAAAAGTCTAGGAACATAATGCAGCGCAGCCTCTTTTACGAAATTAATTTTGCAAGAAAAAACTCAAACAACGTTTGAGTCATAGGTACTCCCTCTTTGAACAAATGATATTAAGAAATAATTTCGATTTTCTTTAATCCATCAAAAATCGTCGTACCCTAAAGCTTACAATGAATATAAATAAAGTGATAGAAACCTTAAACAACTTAGAAAATAATTAGGGCCGATAATCAAACCCTAATTCGCATAAAATACAGAAATTACCAAAAACGGAAAATTCTGCTTTAACTGGAAAATCAAATATTAGGAAGAATTATAAAATTGCCAAAACAAGTGGAAACTAAAATGGTGTTTCCTATCAAAAGTTATTAGCAATCTAAATATTACTATAAATGGCAAAATAGGCCTTTCAGAAGGCTAAACAGTATCGAACGGCTGACAAACATCGTGGTCATTTTCCGGACAAAGTTTGGTTTCGGCTATGCTCGGTCCACGGGTCATTCTTCCACTGTCGCTCCGCCTCCGGTTTGGTTTGGATTGTGCTCAGTCCATGGGATGCGTGAGGGTGTGACCATGTAAAACACTTGAAAAGTAGAATGCAAATTAAACATCAATATTAATGCTCTCATAAATGTTCACCTCTAAAATGACCTTGTAGGTAAGGTCCTTTTTATTAGGGTATTCAAATTCAATTTCCTGATAGATTAAGAGATCATTGGCCTACACCCCATGAGGGCGGAGAACCAGTTAAGAAGGACAGATCTTGATGGATAGGAGAAAGCATACCGCAGAAAAAATGAAAAGAGTTTGTGGATATAAACCAAAACTGGACAATGGAGCTGATCAAGGGCGCATGTTTCTCGATTTTCCTTGAGCTCAGCATAATGGCTTCACATAACCCAATTTTTTTTTTTCCAAGTTTCAGCTTTGCTTCTCCCAACTCTGATCAACCATGCGTCATAGTCTGAAGTTGCTAGGACTTTCCACAGCCACTTTGCAGCATCATCTGGGATCTTAACGAAAGAGTTTATGACATTCATGACAACCACGGAACCACCATTCCAGCACAAGCGCATTTTATGATAATCCATCTGTTCTTTCCTCCTTCACAGGGTTCATTTCCTTCTTTCAGGGTATCAGCAAAACAATATCCACCTTCAAGTACAAGTAGTGAGAAAAGCCTCTAAAATGTGCAACGTAAAACACATTGCGGCCTCTTTTTCCAAGTCAAAAAAACTCTACCTCAATTCTAGGTGTATTAATAGTTTTAAGTTCATAATTGAATTTGAAGGTTCGCTTTTTGATCAGATACTTTCCAAACAGCAATACTACTAGTATTTGAGTATTGACTATTTGCGTTAAATTCTAACCTTTCCTACTTTTTGACTTTAGGAAAGGTTAGAATTTGATGCCAACAATCAATATTCAAATACTAGTATTCTTGTTGTGAAGTCTCCGAATCAAAAGAGCCTTCAAATTCAATTATGAACTCAACACTTTTAAAACACCTAGAATTGAGCTAGCAAAGTTTATTGACTTGGAAAAAGAGGCTGCAATGTGTTTTACAGTGTACATTTTAGAGGCATTTCGCACAACTTGTATTTGAAGGTGGCTATTGTTTTGCTAACACAATGAAGGAAGGAAGGAAATGAACCTAGCGAAGGAGGAAAGGACAAATGGATTATCATATAAAAGGCGTTTGTGCTAGAATGGTGGTTGTTGTGAATGTCATAAACTCTTTCATTAAAATCCTAGATGATGCTGCGAAGGGGCTACAAAAGGTCCTAGCCACTTCAGATTATGATGCCTAGTTGATCAGAGTTGAGAGAAGCAAAGTTGAAACTTGAAAAAGGTGGGGTCTATGAAGCCATTATGCTAAGCTCTGGGAAAATTGAGAAAGATGTGCCCTTATCTGCTCCATTGCCCAGCTTTCGTCTATATCCACAAACTCTTTCCATTTCTCCTGCGGTATGCTTTCTCCTACCTATCAAGATCTATCCTTCTTCAGTAGTCTCCGCCCTCACGGGGTAGAGGCCAATGATCTCTTAGTCTGTTTGGAAATTGAACTCACCCTATAATAAAAAGGACCTTACTTGCAAGGTCTCTTTAGAGGTGAATATATATGAGCATTATTGACGTTTGATTTGCATTCTACTATCAAGCTCTTAACATGGTCACACCCTCACGTATCCCATAATCTGCATGGGTTGAGGGAAGAGTCCCATTTTTGTCCTTGCTATAATTTGCATTCCCTGCAAATGTGTAGCCCTTTTCAGCCAATGTAGTGAATGCAAATATAGGACATATGAAGACGGCAAGAAGCCATAAGGAAATTGGGAAATTGGGAAAGAGGAAAGTGTAATAAATTGTTGTAGGCTCCATAAAATGGAGAAGAGATGAGATTCGTGAGATGGAACATTGTAGATTAATAATAAAAGGAGGAGAAGAGATGATATCCAGGTCAGGGGAGTTTGATTTATGGTTTTGTAACATGAGAACAAGTACTATTTATAGTTGTGAATGAATCAATGATGAGAGAGAGCCATTTTTACAGTTTGTTTGATAGGGTACCATTTAGTGTAGTGCGTTATCCGAGCCGTCCATCTCAAAAACCGTTGGTTCAAATTTCTTCTTTGCTCCTACAGGTCCTTGTTCCGAAAGGATACCATTATCACGCCAAGGTGACATGTCAATTTAGGCCCTATTCCATGGGGAAGAATTTTTCTTGCGGGAATTGGTCTCCCTCAGTACCCGAAAAAATTGGGAGCAAATCACCTCTGAATACTATATTCGTTCGGAGACTCTTTCAAACTAGATTTCGTAGATCACATTAGGGTTTATAAATATTGAACTTAATTGTTCATATCATAAATTTAAAAATTATTATGGTAAAAGAAATATTACCGGACATTGATACATGTAAAAACAAATTAAGTGTTATATTGAAGAATAGGTAATTTAAGTTTAAAATCATATTTACCGTCTATTTACCGTCCAACAAAGTATGAGTAATTCATTTTTTTTCATTTATCTTCAATCAAAACTATTTTTTTTCAAGAATGCTGTATTCCTGTGCCAAGTCTATAAGCAGCGGGGTTGTGAACAATGTTTTTTAGTGATAATTTCAGGCCAATCCTATTTTTTAAGTTCATGACTATGAGGATCCTCCCCTAATAATTTCATACCTTAGACCCTTCTCTAAATAAGTCGCACGCGCGTGCTACATACAGAATACCAAACACAATCTCTCACATATATATGAGACACACACAACTTTTCACATACATGTGGGACCCACACACAATAGCTAGCTAGTACGTGTGGCCCCATATATATGTGAGAGGTTGTGTTCGGTGTTGAGAGACTAGTGCGTGAACACATTAATGCGCACATGGTAGAGAGGGAGAGACGCGTGTGGACTAATTTGGAAGAGGATCTAGTGAGGCATGGAATTATTGGGGGAGGATCCTACCAGCGATGAACTTAAAAATTAGGTGACCAAAACAAAAAGAACTTAAAAAATAGGACCAGTCCAGAATTATCCCTAAAAAATTTGATCTCATCCACACCGTTCATAGACTTCGCACAACAAGAAAACAAAGTATTTTTTAATAAAAGTAGTTTTCATCGGAGGTAAATGGAAAAACAAACTACGTACTCATACTTAATTTGTCAGACGATTAATATGATTTTAAATTTAAACTACCTATTTTTCAATTTAACAATTCAACTTGTTTTTACAAGTATCAATATCCAACAAAAAAAAAATTACCAGAATACTTTTAAAATTTATGAAATGAACAATTAAGATCAATATTTTGATACCCCGACGTGATATACAAAAACGAGTTTGAAAGAAGAGTACCCAAACGGAAATAGTGTTTAAAGGTGATTTGCTCCCTATTTTTTTGGAACGGAGGGAAATCAATTCTCGCAGGAAAAATTCTTTCAATCCCTATTTTTCTGGAACAAACCAATTCCCGCAGGAAAAATTCTCTCAATCCCTATTTTTCTAGAACGGAGGGAAACCAATTCCCGCAGGAAAAATTCTTTCCCATGAAATAGGGCCTAAAATTGACATGTCACCCTGATGTGATAATGGTATCACCCCATAACAGGGACATGTGTTGCACTGTTTAGATTTGTAGGAGCCGAGGCGAAATTTGAACCAATGATTTCCGAGACGAACTCCTCGAATTGCGCACTACACTGCGTGGTACCATATCAAACAAACTAAAAAAACGGTTCTCTCTCTCTCTCTCTCTCTCTCTCTCTCTCTCTCTCTCTCATCCTTGATTCATTCACATATATAAATTTTACCTATTCTCATGTTACAAAACCATAAATCAAACTCCCATGACCTGAAAATCATCTCTTCTCCTCCTTCCATCTCATGAATCTCGACTCTCCTCCTCCATCCATTGTGCTTCAAATTAGAATGAATCATTGTCCTTGGAGCTAGATCATGATATTTTTTTTTTTTTGATAGGCAAAAAATTTTATTAAGAAAACTTGATAAAGGGTACATCAAGTTGGGTAGATCATGATATATTTCATCAGTAGTCCACTCACTCGCTTCCCAAAGAACAAAGACTACGACGAATTTGAGTAAACGTTTCTTCCTCTCTGTTTTGTAGGCAAAACTAGTCTCACTCTTCTGTTCTAAAGCCAAATCTCTAGTATTTGGTACTGGTGTTTGTATATTGTGCGCATCAATGGGTGATTAATCTTCTTCATTATATTTCGTGTTCTATGTATGGTATTTGCTCTGTAAATACTCTAGTATTGTCGTATAGTAGAATTTTTGTATTTTGATTTTCTCTGTAAATACTCTAGTAATGATGATGCAAACATGTTAGCCCATTTTCCTGAATTAACAGCGATTTTTCTTTCAAAACATCTAGGAACAGTTGTGTCCAGAATTTTTCATCATCCTGAAACATGAAGATGCATCCAATGGGAATTGCGTTCTAAAGTTATGCATGTATCATAGCTGTTGTTCTTTCACAAAAGTCTAGGAACACGACTCCAAAACACAACTGTGTTTGGAACCGTTGGATGCTTAGATGCAAGTGCATCCAACGGTTCCGGACAAACTTGTGACCGAAAATGTATTTTAAAGTTGTGCATATATCATTGATGTTTTTCTTTATATGCTTCAGAAAGCCATTCTTTGTGGTTCGAGATGAGGTTATTGATTGGAGGTTTCTCTATGTCAGGAAAATTTGTGCCCGAGAGGGCAATTGGAACTCATTTGGATTCTTGATGCTGGTAGCGGGTTTTAGAGAGGATGGTAATCGTATACATTATCTTCATGAAGGAAGGGGAAAATGTTCCAACAACAGAGAAAGAAGCATCCGGCGACGAAAAGACCCTATGGTTTTTTCTTTTCTACCTCATGTTTTACATACCACAACCACTGGCATCACACCAAGAAATGAAGCAGCATCCGCAAGGTTAACTGCCCATATTAAGTGGCCAAACCAATTGCAATTTCCCTTCAGGGCCATAACTTTCCTGCCGATAAAGCAGAGGAATCTCCAAATAAGCACTAACAGTGTCTGGATCACGCACCAAACAAACTTGAGCAGGATTTTGATCAACCACCACATCTAACCAAGCAAATACATTTTTGCCGTGCAGAAAAAAAAAAAGAAGTTGAAATGTGTCAATGAATGAGAATTGATAGGACGGGTGGAGGACATCGAGAATAAGATAAGATATATTGCCAGAACAAAGCCATGATTTATTTGCCGTGGGGTCAAGCTTCTATTTGTTTTTCATACTTTCCAATTGTATAATATAGTTCTTACACTAAAATAATAAATGTAAAGTGGACATTTAGTCGATCATATTTTGTTTGTATGTAACATCATTTAGAAATGACCCCAACGAAGGACATTGTTTCACGTAGAAGTTGATGATTCTAATGACACTTTTCATTTTAAACTCTCTCCCTAACTATAGAAAAAGATAAAATAACAAAACAAGACAAAGACAAAAATCCCCACACTCAAGTGTGAGAGAAGAGAAAAATCTTCAAACCCTAGCCACTAACCATCCTTCCCCTTTCCCCCCTTCTCAAGCGGCGGGAGGGAAGGGGTCCTTCCCATCCGATCTCTCTCCCTCCGTTATCTTCCCCTTACCGTCGAACCGTCTTCGCTCTCAATCCCGCGACTGAAGTTCAGGCGTCCATTGCAAACTTTTCAGCCAGATCGTTTTCTGGTGACGTTCCGGGGCTTCAGTTTCAATGGTTGCTAGTAAAATGTTGTCCATCACCGTTCTTAGCCTCCATCTTCTCAAATCTGTAACTTGACGCCGTCTACTGTATTTGCTAGGCGACCACCTCACAGTGATGTGTTACGATTTTGTGAAGCAAAGGTGGTGGTTACGAGTCTATCAAGGTGGTTGCGAAAAGCGGTGGATGTCTCGGCGGTGCTTCTTTTATTTTGTTATTTGTTTTAACAATGTCCTCCTTCGGGGGGGTTTTGTCTTCCTTCCAAGGGTTTCTTCTCATTATGTTGAGCGACGCATCTATGCGCTTATACGCTCTTTCTGTTAGAGTGTCCAATCTGTGGACTCCCAACTTTCCCCCATGGGAATCTTTTGATGAATACTACCTCTCAACGTTTAAAAAAAAAAATGTGTGAGAAGAATTACATTGAAACAATAGATTCCGACCCTGATAGCAAACTAAACCAAGAATATTAAAGCTTTGTTTGCCAAAAAAAAAAAAATCATTTCCAACTTTTTTTTTTTTTTTTTGATATTTTTTGGAACAAACACCATAAATATATTTGTGTTACTGTTTTTGTTTACAAAATACATAATCAATTCCACTAGTTTATGGAACTTCTAAAAACACAAAAATTGCGTCTTTATTTGTTTTGAAAACGCTTTCAGCAGCCCAAAAAACAAATAAACAAAAATTATTATGGTCACGAAACATATTTTTTGTTTTTATTTCTTAAAACATTAAAAAAAACTTATTTCTTGCAACTTTACGAAACATAGCCTAATCTTCCACCATCAGTAATGATTCTCACACATATTTTTGCACATACCTTGTAAATACATTTTTGTGGGGCCCAATGGATATCGGTAAGGGCTTTCTGAGAAATCGTAGGACAAATCATTCTGTTTTGCCCTAGGAATTCTAAAAAAGCCCTTACCGATATTCGTTAGAGCTGATTTTTTACAGGAACCCTCCAAAAAATATTTTAAAAAAGATGAGCGGTTTGGATCATTTTGTGGGATCCCGATATGGGCCCCACAAAAATGTATGTACAAGGTATGTGCAAAAATATATGTGCAAGTAGCATGGTTCGTGATCTCAAAAATAGAAGGATAGTTTCATCAATTTATTTACTTGTTTCTACTTTCTTTTCTCTTTATTAATTTGTTGAAAAACAGAGAAAACTGAACCAATCAAATGAAAAACTTGATGAAAGCAAGCACACTAGAAGACATGAAGGCTAAAAATCTAACATGTTATTAGATTAATTTTTTTTTTTTTTTAGGTTTTCAACTTAAAACCAATTGGCAATAGATAGAGTAACCTGCAAATAATATTAAACTAGCTTAGATGACTAAGGTAAGTGACTTGGATAGAGTCTAATACCACCTCTCATGTGCAGCCCCGGATGCAAATGGAGGTATGAATAGATGAATGAATGAGGCTATTGACTAGGCAGGAACTCAACCACGTAAGGTAAGGCCACCCAAGACCTACTCGAATACCATGTCAGATTGAAATTCGACTGATTACATCTAGTTATACTCCATTCTTTATATGGTGTTCACTCTGTAAATGCTGTTGCTGTTGGGAAAAACTTCATAATCTTAGGGATAGCAAACAGAAAACTTCAGGATGAGGGAGAAATCTTGGGCAAAATCCACTTTCACCCCCTGTGGTTTGAGTCATGTGTGGATACACCCCTTTATGGTTCAAAAGTGTGCACATAACCCCCTGTAATTTTAAAAATGTGTCGATAGACCCCATGTCGTCATATTTTCCATCCATATTAACGAAGGTATATCTCACACACCTCTAGAATCTAATCTAAACCGCTCATAATGGATTAAATAAAGAACAGAATATCTCTGTAAAAAAAATCATCTAGATCAAGTATTAATAACCCGGTCATCAAATTTTTGGTAAATTCAAATTTGAAATTATAATTTCATAATAAATTTGATTCAACCATAAGATTTTCAATTCTAATCGACTTGAATTTTGGCATGGATGTAGTACTCGTCAAACTCTACAATATCAACGGTTCAGATCCAATTTTTGGTATAAGGGATGGATTTGTTAGATTTAAGGAAGAAGAAGAATCAAGGGAGAGGATGATGGCATATTGGTCTTTTAATGTTTTGTCCGTTAATATGGATAGAAAACATGACGGCAGGGGATCTATCCGCACATTTTTAAAACCATAGGGGGTTATGTACACACTTTTGAACCATATAGGATATATCCACACATGGTGCAAACCATAGGGGGTAAAAGTAGACTTTGCCCAAAAATCTTTGCACATACCTGGAGGAAAGTTCATCATCTTCCAAGAGCTCAGAAGAACCTAGAGTGCTCTACTCCAAGTGATGGTTATGTTCAAAACCAATGGGTGTAAAAAAACGTAAGCCCCCTTATATAAAGGAATGAGCTTACACAAACATAACCTCACAGGGAACGGTTTCTCTACAATGGGTACACCATATGTTTCTCTTCCCATCATAGAAACAATGAAATCTTAATGTTGCAGATTTAATCTCACCAATTATAATTTGGAAACCACTACCCAATAACAAAAAACACATGCTACCAAGTAGATCACATAATTGACTAGCATGACGCAATTTATCAAGTCCAACAATCACATTGCAATCCAATTTAGAAAACACGGTGCATAGGATCACATAAAAAATAAGTACTCTTTATTTTTTCCCATATATCGTACAACTGATCAAAAGATAAAATTCTCCACATGATGACATGCTCTCTTCTCGCCTGCCAGTGGAGATTCCTCACCACTTAAAAAAGTTTGAGCTAAGTACCACGCAGGTTGGCCATTTGATTGCGTTCTTAGCACTTGTCGACGATGAAGAGGGAGGAAAATTTACAAGAGAGAGAGAGAGAGACGCCAGGTTTGTATTTGGTTACTGGTATATGGTGGACCATGGAGATTAAGTACAAGTACTTCTATTTATTTTACTTTTTTAACGGGTATCAAATAGAAGTGGCGCTCAAAATTTATAAATTTGATTAAAAAGTCTAAAGCAGTCGCACCTTAGACTTAAGCTCAGGATCGGCACCGGTGAGAGAGACCAGATTTTATCTTGAAAGCACACAACCTAAGCAGATGGGTAATTAAAGAGAAAGAATAACTAAAATATACTTTTTGGGGAAATGAACTAAAGATACTCCATCCGTCCCACTTTAAATGTTCCGTGCATTTTCAAAACCAAAAAACACATTAAATACACACCAAATTAAAGTGCTAATAGCGCTAATAGAGTACTTTAATTTGTTGTAAGAAATTAAAGACTAGTGTGTGAATGGATTAAATACGGACATATACGCACATGGTATTTAATAGGGGGGGAGGAGGAAAATAGAGACCAGTGTGTGAATGCATTAAATACGCACATGGTAGTGACAGACGGAGAGACGCGCATGCGACTTATTCCTAAAAAATATTGATCACAATTGCACCATTCATAGACTCTGCACAGAAAAATAATATTCTTGAAAAATAAGTAGTTTTGATCGGAGATAAATGGAAAAATGAAACGACTCGTATTTTGTTAAAAGGTAAATATGATTTTAAATTTAAACTACCAATTTTTCAATATAACATTTAATATGTTTTTACAAGTATCGATGCTCCACAAAAAAATGTTTACAAAAATAATTTTAAAATTTACAAAATGAATAATTAAGATCAATATTTTCAGACCCTGATGTGATCTACGAAATCGAGTTTGAAAGGGTCTCCAAACGAACAAAGTTTTTAGAGGTGATCTGCTCCCTATTTTTTCGAGTACTCAGGAAAACGAACTCTCTTAACAAAAATTTGTTCCCATGGAATAGGGCCTAAAATTGACATCTCACCCTGTTGTGATAACGGTATCCCCTCAGAACAGGGACCTGTAGTGCATGGTTTAAATTTGTAGGTGCTGAGGAGAAATTTGAACCAATGGTTTCCAAGAGCTCGAATTTTGCACTACACTATGTGGTACCCTATCAAACAAACTAAAAAACGGTTCTCTCTCTCTCTCTCTCTCTCTCTCTCTCATCCTTGATTCATTCACAACTATAAATCTTTCCTATTCTCATGTTACAAAACCATAAATCAAACTCCCATGACCTGAATATCATCTCTCCTCCTTTTATTTCGAACGATTCTACAATGATCCATCTCACGAATCTCATCTCTCCTCCATTTTATGGAACCTACAACGATTGATTACATGAATCTCGACTCTCCTCCTCCGACCATTGTGCTTAAAATTAGGATAAATTTTTGTTGTTGGAGCTAGATCATGATACATTTCATCAGTAAGCCACTCGCTCGCTTCCTGAAGAACCAAAAATATGACGAATTCGAGTAAACCTTTTTTCCTCTCTGTTTTGTAGGCAAAACTAGTCTCTCTCAACCTCGAAGGTGGGGCAAACCTGAGGGGGCAGGTTATGTTTGTTGGTACCATGGCAATCCCCTGGTTCCGCACTCAAAGTTTTCTCTCCTTACGAGCTTCGAGATGGGTTGTCCAAGCGACCACTGCTTTTTGTGGACGTCTAACTTCTAAATTAATTGTAAATACGTTTGTGTTTATAATTAAAATATCTGATATATGCAGTACAACCATCCTAGACTACATAAACAAGATCCAGAAAACTCTTATTTGCATTATATGGTTCACAGCTTCCTTAATAACTTGGTCCTTGATTTTCGAACCTTGTGCTTCCATATGTAGCTGTTATAACTTTGTGATGCTTGGACTGCTCATAGTCCTCCATGTGGGAGCCATATATTGGGGAACCAAAAATACCGAGCATGTGGTTAATTGGGAATCTGCTTGCTGGGTTCTCATGGCCATTCTATTTGTGCTCAACCTCATATGGAGGCCACACGGGAAGGAGTACTTGACGTGCTACAACTGTACAATGCTACTGCTACTGGTCGCAATCAATGTGTTCAGAATCTATTTTGGCATTTTGAAGAAGGGCTCCGATGGGCATACATTTAGTGCCGTAGTGGAGGTGTGTGCAGTGGTGGCCCGAGACGGTCTGTTTGTTAGGCACATTTACACTGCGCCGGATACCAATGCAGAAGCAAAAACAGAATAAGACGATGTGGAACGGGCAAGGCACCTTTCATGTTGTCCGAGGACACCTACGTTTTATGATGTTGACTGTGAGAAATGCTACTGCTCCATATTAACTACCACGAGCAACACGTAGATATTTCTTTTTCTGGTTTACTGTATCTCCCACAATGAAAGAGAGCAACACGTAGATATTTCTGGTCTTGATAGGCAGAAAGTGGCAGAAGAAATATTCAGAATTATGATATATCTGTATTTGATTAATTCAAGTAAGGATTAATAAACTGTAATGAAAAAGCCCGATTCATGAATGTTATCTTACGGGTGTTGGGGAGCTCGTTTGCATCATGTAATTGGATACGTCTCTTCTATATGATCAAAGAACCAATTGAACTATGAATTACAGTGCATAAGCCAAGAAATCCAACTTAGTGTCTAAATCGCTCATCTCTTGGCACCTAATTGTTTAGACTCATAAAAAATAGTCAGCCTGCTCTATGTTTCTGGATCTGTTAATTCTAAACATATAAGACAGGTTATATGACGATTTAAGCTATGCATAGTTGTTGGTTATTTACTGCTAAACGAAGATGTAACAAGCGCTGACTAAGCACCTTTTCTCAAATTTCACAATCAAGGATGACACGACACACATAGCTAGATAGCTAGTAAAGCGATACAAGCCTGTTTGTCACACAATACGTGGAGTAATCTTGATTGATTGGTAGCAGAATTGTAATTTCAATGACTTTATACTTTATAGTATCCAACACTGTTGGATAATTGCATTCAACGCAAAAGGCCCAAATTTGTTTGCAAACGGACCAATGAAGAAGATAAGCCGTAGTGCAGCGGATTCAACCGTCTATCTCGATATGAAGGGCTCGGATTTAATCTGAGCTCTTACAAATCCAACCATCCATTGTTCGGATGAAAATTTGAGCCGTCCATTGTTGGGATGGATGGCCGGATTGGCCGCACTAGACATGTAGTGCGGCGGGTGCACTACAACACCCGTGAATCCAAAAAATATGGATCACAACTGCATCATTCATAGGCTTCACATAGAAAAATACTATTCTTGTAAAAAAGTAGTTTTGATTGAAGATAAATGAAAAAATGATCAAACTACTCATGTGACATCCCACTTTTTCAGTTTTAAAAAAAAATTTACTATTTTGACTTGAATAATTAAATCTTTCATTTTTCTATTTCAAACTTCTTTCTAATAAAAAAAATAAACTAAAATAATTTATAATTTTATGTAATGTGGAGCTATGCGTATTCTATATCATTTGGGCCACTTATTTTTATTTGGATTGGACTTAATCTTAAAATTCCGGATGGGCCTTATAGCAAGAGTATATTTTATAGGATGTAGCTTTCTTTTATTCTTATACACATTGAGAACTAGGGTATACTATTTCAACGTTAAGAGAGACCTAGCGTTAATACTTTCAACGGGAGAGAGAGAGAGAGAGAGAGAGAGAGAGAGAGAGAGAGAGAGAGTAAAGCGGCAGTCAAAGGTTCGACAGCTTGTTGATCAATTGGGTAAGTGATCCTGTTCCTTTATTCTTGTTTCTTCTTCCATTCTTTTTATTGTCGACGGGTTTGAAGTAAAAGGTAATTGATTGGATGCTACCGGACAATGGTGTTGGTGGGAGGATAATTGCCGTTTGTTTTAGGGATTCGAACGAGTTCACAAGAATTATTTACCTTCCATGTTATTGACCACGGGGGCTGGAGGTGATTGGGTTTATTGTGGTTTTGTGTCTTATAGTGGGTTGCTGTGGTGGAGGTTGGTGTATTAATAAGATGGTTAATGATTAAGAAAGTGCAAACTAGAGTTTAGATACAGAAGGTTTGACATGGTGTACATGTGCATGTGTTCGGGAAATCATGGTCTAATTAAGCGTTAGATTTAATTGTATAGTAATTATAACAGTAGTGTTAGACTAATAGTTATGCATACTTATAATTTTTTCTGTTTCTTTTATTTGTGATTTAGAATAGCCGATTAGTATCACGCTTCGTATTTGGTTGCATTCATTCGGACATCGAGGTGAGTGGTTAAGCATGTGATCCCTCCTTTTGGAATCCTCTTGAGCCAATCTATTCTTGATAATTCGTTAATTGTTGTGGTCCGATGATTATTATTCTTATTTGTTGCTCTCATAATTAATTATCGACAATTGACGTACCCTTTGGCATACAAGGTTATTTGATAATATTTGTGATCGATTGATTACCCTCATTTTTATTGTCATCAATTCGTTGACTCCATAATATTATTGTGACTCTGCAACGGTACGGGGAATAATCCTGGTGCAAGTGCCTCCTGCTCGTCGTTGTTCTATTTGTGTTTGGGACCATAGATTATGTTTATATTTATTAAAGTTCAAGGAAAAGACCCGTGAGATATCGTGGTGACTTTGACCGCTAGGAAAACGACTTGTGAAATACCATGTGACTCTAGTGCTCAACGGATAGGGAAAAGACTTGTGAAATACCCTGTGACCCTATTCCGGATCAACTTAGGGAAAAGGTCTCAGGCGCCATCCTGAGGTAACTCTAAGTACGGTGTTAGATCCAACAGGCGAAGCCCTGAGAAAATATTTGGCAGTTGATATTTTGTACTTGATAATTGGAAGATATGGTTCCCACTTTGGTTTAGACTCCCGTTTATTGTTGTTCATCTTTTGGATATTATTGGACTCATTGATTGGTATAATTATTTTGGTGATTCGATGATTGTTCATATTATTCATTAATCTGTTATTCAACTGGTGGATACTCTTTGTTGAGCTGTTGATCATTTTGTTCAGTATTTGGTTTGCTATTAGTATTCGTTGAACCATCTATCTCCCTTATTAATTTGAAACCACTTCTTGGAACCCTCATTATCGTTCATTCAAACGTATGCCATTTTGTGTTATCACCCTTAGCATGTTTAACTACTCACTGAGCTCGTCAGCTGACGGATTTATTCCATATTCTTTTCAGGTTAGTGCATGGAGCATTGTAGTGGACTCTGTGGCTTTGTCGGGACTTTTTGTTTGGACCTCTAGGACGTCTGCATCTTTATTTCTTTTCTATGGTCAAAAAGTTTCCGTACTTTTATTTATTAGCTTCCGCACTTTTATTAATTGGCAGTTCGTTGTGGAATTTGGAGATTTAAAAATATCGGATATTGTGTCATTTGCTTAAGAAAAATATTGGTTTGATGTCGCGCATTTTATTGTAATAAAATATCCAGTTTTTCTTTATTTGTTTCAAGTTGCTAAAAATATTTTCATTAGGCTTCGTGTCCCATGATTGCTTCATGGTACATGGCCGGTCATGCTCCCGGATTTGGGGCGTGACAACTCATACTTTGTTCGACAGTTAATATGATTTTAAACTTAACCTGATCTTCAATATAACAGTACTTAATTTATTTTTACATGTATCAGTGTCCCATAATATTTTTTTTACCAAAATAATTTTTAAATTTATGAAATGAACAATTAAGATTAATATTTTTAGACCTGATGTGATCTATGACATTGTGTTTGAAAGGGTCTCCAAACAAAAATAGTGTTTAAAGGTGATCGATTTGCTCCCTATTTTTTCTGGTATTGAGAAAAACCAATTCTCACAGGAAAAATTCTTTCCCATGGAATAGGGCCTAAATTGACATGTCACCCTGGCATGATAACTGTATCGCCGGCCGAATAGAGATCTATAGGAGCCAAGGAGCAATTTGAACTAATGGTTTCCGAAAAAATGGGGTTCTCTCTCTCTAGCAATGTAAATTCCTATTTGATTACTTGTTCCTTAGTAGTTGGATCTCTCTCCATTTGGCTCTTGTATCGCAGAATGGTCCGCTCCCCTCCTGAGCAAAGAAGAGCTCCGAAGTCGTGGATTCCGTTCTTCATGTTGTCCTGTTCTTAAGGGCAGCTCTTTTGACTTACTTTTAGCCACGCGGGGCGGCTATCCGCATGTGTCCCAAATTGACGTCCATTTTTTGGCTCTCTCTCTCTCCCCTCATTCATGATTCATTCACAACTATAAATAGTAATTATTCTCATGTTACAAAACCATAAATATCATCTCTCCTCCTTTTTTTACTACGAATCTACAATGATTCTCTATCCCTTCTTTTGTTACAAATCCTCTTTCCCCTCTTTGATTTCAACCTTTTTGCAAGAGACATGTCTAAAAAACATCGACAGAGAATTCGCGAACCCTAATGTCTTAACCAATTATTGAGGTCTGAAATTGTATATCTTGTCCTTTCCATTATGTACTTAGCAATTCATTCTTTTGGTTGACAGGTACGATCAAGGAGAAAATGAAGTTTCAATGTTGCTACACCGCTTACCAGTTTTGTGTGTGGGCAGCACTCTTCCTTATAAATGTTGTCGGATATGGTTTTAACATCGGAAAGGCCAGTGAGTTCGCTTCGACAACAGAAGTAGGAGGAGCGGCGATGGAGATCATATCCCTACTTGCAATGTTTGCTTTGATCTTCTATACCATGCCAAGTGATTTCAGCCATTTCTCTTGCAAAAATGTTGAAATCAAAGAGGGCATAGAGGAATTTGTTTAGTCATAAGAAAATTGGGAGATTTTTTCAAACAAATCTAGTACAAGGAAGCAACGCAATGGATTGCTCATGAGTTGGTTCAGCCGAGTTGAATACTACTAAAGAGAACTTTGAGAGTTTGTGGAATCTTGTATAGAGATTTGTTTTTGGTTTTTTTTTTTTGCGAACCAATATTGATTTGAATGATGGTATTTACAAAATGAACAATTTCTGAATAAATGTACATGTTGAAATAAATGTATTACGTCTCTTGCCTTAAAACTTGAAGTTTATGTTGAATCTCCTATACGATCCAGGACCGAATTGAACTATGAATTTCAGTGCATAAGCCAAGAAATCCGACAAATTGTCCAAATCAGTCTCTCTTGGCACGTATTGTTTAGGCTCATAAAGATTGACAGCCTACGCTCTGTTTCTGGATCTGTTATGAACATATATGACAGGTTAAACATGTTATGGATATTCACAAGACAATTTAAGCTATGCTTTGTTGTAGTTGTATTTAATTTGGTGCTAAGGCTCTCTTTGTTTGGACGTAAAATATTTTTCTATAAAATATTTTACCTATTTTTCAGTGTTTTGTTGTGTCAAAAATGAGGAAAATATTTTACATGTAAACTATTTTTCATCAATTGGATAAAAATGACTTACCCTTAAATTTTCAATAAGTTATTTTCCGACATGAATCTGTTGTCTTCTACTGCAATTCTCACTGCTCAGTTTTCTTGATCATCAGTCCTGACCCACATTCAATTCCAATAATCTTATATCTCTCCATCGCATAAGGCCGCCGCCGCCGCCCCCCCCCCCCCCATCTACACTATTTTATTAATTTCTGAAAATATTTTCAAGTGTTAACCAAACACCGAAAAAAATTGTTTGAAGTTTGTTTTTTGAAAAATTATTTTACATGAAAAATATTTTGCAAAGTAAAACATTTTACATCAAAACAAACGGAGCCTAAATGTAAATGTAATTGGTGCTCAATCTATAAGCTCCTTTTCTCAAATTTCACAATCAATGATGACACGACACACATACTTAGATAGTAAAGCGATGCAAACCTTTTTGCCGCATAATACATGGAGTAATCTTGACCGATTGGTAGCAGAACTGTTGACTTTCCGGTTTCCAACATTGTTGGATAATTAGATTCAACCCAAAAGGCTCAAATTTGCTCGCAAACAGGCCAATGAAGAAGACAAGCTGTTGTGTTGTGATCTAACGTATTACTGTCATAATTCTGCAATCCATGTTAGATTTTGAAATTTTGGCTCTTCGGGGTTGGCTCATATGAATGTGTTTCTTATTAGAATCTCAACGGCAGGTTCGCCAAGCATGCCCTGTCAATAGAGAATTAGCTACCTCTAGAGTATTTTCTAACCGAGGCTGCAACATATACAACTTTAAATAACATAGAAACACTATGGTTCTATCATACCACAAACGTCTCCTACAAATTGCGTTAAAATATAATTTTCAAGAAAATCAATATCATTCATATGTTTCTGTGGAACTGCAATATCAGTACAGTAAGTAAGAATGTTAGACAGAAATACTATTGGGACTTCCCTTGCCAGTGAGCCCATCTTAACTAGTAGGACACAACAGAGTGTAAGGGGTGATGGGGTCTTTTTTGGTTATTAGGGTCTTTGTTGATTCTTGGCCAACACTTTGGGTAGCCTTGGATATTAGTAAATTTTCATTTTCATTTGCCCATGTCCTTCCAATATTTGTAAATTTTTTGAGATTAATAAAATTTCTTTTGCCAATCAAAAAAAAAAAATGAGTGTAAGGCATCTTAACGGGTCCAACCCTTTTCCTCAATTTCTCATCTCAACAATTAATCTCGTCCTTAATCTAACCGAGTCCAACGGTTTGTGTATATATTTACATACTAGTTAGTTTGTGCTGATGATTAGAGTTTTGATTTAAGAATTCAAAGCAGAAGGTCCTCTTCGATTTCTTGCTTGCGATGGCAGATTATCTAGACTTAATAAGTTGAGCTTCATAATTACATTTTTGTTGTTCTGGACTGAGATCTATCGCAAGTGATTTCATTTCATTTGATTCTCTGCGAGTGAAGAAACAACGGACAATAATCAAGATTTAAAGTTCGAAAGTAGCTTCAATTTTATGCTTATTTTGGATTGATTTCATAAAAAACACACCGAGAAAATATTAGAATTGATTTTCTTGTTAATTATCGTTTTCTTTGGGGGGGGTGGTGACTTATCCAAAGAAAAATACTTGGGTACCATACTCATTTAGCATTTTCTGTTAACGGAGTTAGAATTGCACTTTATTCCAAGTAGCTGCATTGGTCACGAGTAAAATACAAGGAGGTCATCTACGAAATGGCCAAACCAAATGGAGGTCATCTGCAGTTTGCCCTTTGATTTTTCTAGAACTATGTTTCAATTGAGAAGAAACAGAGAAAGTGCAAATGTGTAGATTAAAATTTGGGGCATGAGCCCTTTAATGATGATGCAAACATGTTAACTCATTGTTCTGAAAATGTGATCTTTCTATGCAAGCATGTTCATTGCAGAAAGCCATTCTCTATAGTTCGAGTTGAGGTCTTAGTAGTTATTGAGAAAGATTGGAAGTTGTTCGCTGCTAAAGCTGCAGGAAAACTTGCGCCGTGGATGGTAATGGGAACTGGTTTGGCATCTTGAAGCTCGAAGCGGGTTTCAGAGTGGATAATTGAGTCATCTACATCACGTTCATCAAGAAGGAGAGGGAAAAAGTTCTGACAATGGAGAAAGAAGCATTACAATTTAGTAGAAGGATCCATCAAAACTTCAAGATGGGAGAAAGAAGAGAGAGTGGAGAAAGGAGAGAGGGGTAAATTGGGCGAAAGATCAGGAGATTCAACATGGGGCTCAACAATTTTCGTTTGTGATCTACCAGAAGACATGGATGAAGTTTGGTTGAAGCAGATCTTCTCCGGTGCTGGGAAAATCATTCAGGTCTATATTCCTCGGAAGAGATCATTTCGGTTAAACCAAAGATTCGGATTTGTAAGGTTTGGAAACAAAGAGGATGGGATGAGAGCAATGAAGATGTGGAATACTGCTCAAATACAAGGTCATAGATTGCTGGTAAAAGAGGCAAGATTCAACAATACCAGATGGAACAAACAAGGTCAGAAGAAGGTTGGGGAAACAAAAGTATATAGAGTGGTGAAGAACAAAAACCCTAGAGCTGAAGAACCCAAGTGGATTCCTAAATCTCAGAAGGCTGGGAATGCAGCTCAGCCTTATATCAAAGTTTCAGAAGTCGGAACGAATGGCTCACCAGAAGTGCTATTGCCAAGCTATCCCCTCTTAGGTCAATGGTATACATGCAAGATCATCTCAGAAATCTTGGATACTCAAGTTCGGCCAATGGATAGTGATAGTGTTGTTCTCACCTTTCCTAACATTGAAGACAGAGACTCTATTTTAAATGGGGAAAAGATGGGATGATGGCTCAAAGACATTTTTTTTGGAAATTTTTAAGTGGAATGATACAATATCGATCTACTCAAGGTTCCAGATTAGCGTGGTTGAACTGTTATGGTATCCCACTCTATGTCTGGAATGTAGCCACGTTCAAAAAAATTGGTCAAATTTGGGGGAAGATCATCTCTATTAGTGAAGATTCATTTAAATGTCTATCATTCGTGGTAGGCAAAGTTCTTATCTCCACAACTACCATGGAAACAATCAATCAGGTGATCACTCTTACTAGCAAGGATAGGAGTTATAATGTTAGAGTATCAGAGGAACAATATGTGATCAACACCTTCATAAGATTTGAATGCAAATGTAAGGGACGCGTTTTAGACGAAGTCAAAGTTGTGGTTCAAAATTCAAATGGGAATGAAGAAAATATTGTGGAGGAAAGGGTTGAAACAATTGAGGAAGCTGAATGGCTGTGGGGACAGATGGAGGATCTTTGCAACTTGTAAATGTGGGCATGCATGGGTGTATTAATGATTTGGTGGCTAGAGATTCTTTTTCTTCTTCTTCGGGGATTGGGATATCAGTCAGGGGAAGCGAAAAGGTCTGGGGTTTCTTGGGGGAGGGAGTAGGGTACAATACATTTCCAATTACCAATTTAGCCCCTCTAACTGTTATTGGAATAAATAGAATGTTACTGCCCCCAAGGGTAAGGCTCATTAATTTGGTGGAAAATCAAAACAGCTGGGCTGCAAAATCTGTTAGTTGGGTAGCCAATTCTGTTTACGAGAATCCAACTCCACCTGGTATCTCAAGTGAGAGAAAAGATGATGATGCAAATGGGGATGGACGACTTGATCAAAATGAAGTAAACCATACTGAAGATGATACCATTCTTGCTCCATTAAAAGCTGCCATTAATAGAGTAAACGGGAAGAAGAAAAGGAAATCTATGTGCGATATTCTTGGCTTCACAAAGGTTAATCTGGTCAATAACAAGGGGAGGAAGAACAAGCAAAAGTGTGAGGTTTTCAAGTCTGCTGTTGCAGCAGTTGCTCTCTCTGTGCAGAGACCCGCATTTTCAGAAATCATTTAAAGATTTTATTAATGTTAGAATATCGAATAAATGTGAAATTTGTTGAATTTATTTGATTTGGAGTCAATGTGATAGGATTGAAAGTGGAAGGAGTGCAAGTGTGGTTGGTGTGTGCCCTAGTATATACTATATGTGTGTGAGGGTGTAGAGGATCAAAGATCCCCAATCCTCTCTCTCTCTCTCACTTCCCGATCTCTCTATTGGCTCCTCTCGCTCTCTCTCACTATCTCTCAAAATCACGCCTCCAAACTCGAGACCCATGAAGATTAACCTTCATTCCACCTTCCACACGCTATCTTGAGCTAGTATTTCACTGGGTTTAGCTCAGAGAGGAGTATTCGATTGATTCAAGATTTTTGGAGCTAAGGCTTGCTTGATTGAGCTTGGGTTTCGTTCTTCGACTTTGAGGTAGGAATTTCTCCCTTCTATTATATGTTTATGTGTTGATTTGGTGTTTGAATCGTACCCTAAATCGTTGGTTTCGTTGTTAGAATTGTTCTTGTGAAATCTTAAAATCGAGCACTGAAAACCTGGTCCTACCGATAGGAGTTTTGGCCCTACCGGTAGAAACGCTGTCCAGTAGTGTCTTTTGATGAAATTTTGGTCTCTTACCGGTAGGAGGTTGTGTCTGACCGATGGGAAATGAAAAATCTGCATTTTTGGCAAAACTTTGAACAGACATAACTTTTTCATCCGAACTCCGTTTCGGACAAATTTTATATCGAAATTCATGTACTGGAAATCTAATTTCCAATGATGGTGGTCTCATCTCCTAATTCTTAACTAATAAGGTTTGGTAGCCCAAATAAGATAGACATGCTCGTATACGTTAGGTATTCCCTTTCCCTTAGAATCGTTGAGTGAGACTCGGATGTTCTTAGGTTCGTCTGAGTACATAATTGAATGGTTAGATGAGACTAGTGGTATACTTTAGGCTTTGTAGTAGTCGTTAGGTTCCGTAGGAGCCTATTGATACCGAAACAAGAGTTTAAAGAACAAAATAAATATAGGTGGGCGAAGGTTGTATGTGTTGACATGCGATGTGAAAGACGAACATGTAGAACACTCTGCTAAGTTAAACAATGATAGATGTAAATACGAGAGACATTTCCCTCATGATTGATGTGTGGCACATCTCTTGCGTAGCATGTACGGTCTAAAAAGTGGCTAGGATGAAATCTATGAATCGTAGTGAGTAAGTGCCCTTTGATGTATAATATGTATAAGCTTAAATGGTGATATGAGAAACTAATGGCGTAATGATAGCAAGTTGACTGAAGTGGAATTTATCCGTACTACATCTATATGAGTAAGTCTTCGTTGTGAGTTCACTATATGTGATTGAGATGAATGACTAAATTGTAAAGTGTATCAGAGTAATTGTGGTATGGTGACCTATGATGTTTGATTTGAATTAGCTCCATCAGTGAGGGAGGTACTAGTGGGGAGTAACGGGACTCCGTAAATGGCCCAGCAGGAGCAAATGCTCATAATGTATTCAGGACCTACCAACGGGTAAGGTGCCTAGCAGGGGTATCGAGATCCCTTAAATGGCCCGGCAGGAGCTTTTGCTCATGACACAGAACGATAAGGAAATTATGACACGATTTGAATGAAAAGGGGCTATCATTGTGATAGTGTGAGTGATATGAAAGACGTTGGCTTTGCGATTCTGTAATTATGATAGTTTCATAAATCACGATATCGGATTGGTGATTCGAAATAAGATGAAGGGCAGTGGCAGTCATGAGAAAATCGTATAGATAGTAAGTCCTCATGGTTGAACTAGAGTCTTCGTGTGTAGTTTCGGTACCCCATTCAACGTTGGGACAATTACTAGTTGTGTTTTATTTCTCCTTTGAGATACCGTACCTTGCTTCTGTTATTCATTCTACCTGTCATCCTATTTGCATATAATAGATGGTAGATTTCTCTACTGGACTAGTGTAGCTCAACCTATTATTTTTCAGGTGTGATCCCGGAGCAGTAGCATGGAGCGAAGTACATACAGTCAAGTGCATATTTTCGAAAGAAGTGGTAAAAGTGACTCATGGACATTTTGGTAAATCATGTTTTGCGAATGTAATAGAACTTTAACTCAATTTCTTTTAATAATGGAATATGTTCAAACTCTTTTAGGGTATTATGTAAGATAATGTGATGAGTTTTGTTTATGGAAAGTTATCTTTATTTATGTTTAAAATTGAGGGCGTGACACTCTGCTTCTATCTCTTCAGGAGGAATTGTGATCAGAAACAAAATTATATTGGATGAAACGCAAGCTATTTGCGAATGCAATAAAATATGGGTATGGGATACGATGGAGATAAGGATGAAGTAATTAGCAGATTCACAGATATGGAAGCCTAGGATTTACATTGAGCTAACAGAGCTGCTGCAAGGCAACTCTAATCATACCATTCCTGATAGATATCTAGGTCCTCATCTCAACTCACAGTGATATGCATGACTCGGAATGTTAGAAGACTAACCAAAAAATAGAACAGAGGTAGAATAAAGAAGTAGCTTAAAGAAAGAAAGGTGGATATGGTATTTTTTCAAGAAACCAAGCAAAGGACTGTTTCAAAGGATTTCATTAACTCAATATGGTGGAATGACAATTGCGAATTTTTGGAAGTCGACATGATTGAAACAGCTGGAGGCCTTTTATGCATTTGGAATCCACAAGTTTTTTTTCTAGAGGAAACCGTGGGATCCAGAAACTTCATTATTTTGAGAGGTACTATTGCACAATCTTTTCATTGTGTTTTTGTTAACATTTATGCTCCATGTTGCACTATGGAGAGAAGAATACTCTGGGAAAAACTTTTAAATTTGAGAACACAATTTTTTAGGGCTTGGTATCTAGGTGGGGATCTCAATGAAATTAGAAATATCAATGAAAGGCAGGGTTGTTTTAGAAGGGATTCATGGATGAATAATCTTAACAAGTTTATTGAAGATGTGGAATTTGTGGATCTTCCTATGCTGGGTAGGAAATTTACTTGGTCAAACTCTCAAGTGGGGGAAAATTGGAGTAGAATTGACAGATTTTTATTACATCATGAGTGGCTTGACAAGATTAAGTTCAAAATTTGGGGACTCCCTAGGACACTATCTGATCATTGTCCACTAATTCTAATGGAAGATGATAGGAACTGGGGTCCTAAACCATTCAAATTTTACCACTTTTGGTTCTGACATCCTAACTGCATAATTGTCATGAAGAGTGCATGGGAAAGCTACTGGGATCCAAGCTGGGCAGCCTTTAGGATATCCAAAAAATTGAAATGCATGAAGGAAGCTCTAAAGATTTAGAGTAGGGAGGAATTTGGTTGCTTAGAAACTCAATTATCCAAGGTTGAAGAACAACTTCATGTGCTTGACTTGAAAGCAAAAGATGGTACACTTCAGGATGATTCCAACACTAGAAAAGAACTCAGAGCTAAAATGTGGAAATTAGGGAGACAAGTTGAAAGGATGTGGCATTAAAAATCAAGGGTTCAATGGCATTTGAAAGGTGACAGAAATACCAAATTCTTTCATCTCATGGCAAATTCTAGGCAGTGTAGGAACTCTATCAACTCTGTTACAATCAATGATCAAGTTATTGATGATCCACTATTGGTAAAGATGGAAGTACTCAATCATTTCCAGAGGTTATATACTGAGGATTGGGAAGTGAGGCCTTCTTTCACTGAAAGGATGGGCAATTCAATTGATGAAGTAATGGCTACAAGTTTAATCGAGAAATTTATAGAGGATGAAGTATGGGAAGCCATTAAATCCTGTGACAGTAACAAAGCACCTGAACCTGATGGTTTCAACTTTCAAGCTCTCTTGTATTAAGAAAGGTTGGAGCTTCATGAAGACTGACATACTAAATTTCATGGAGAAATTTCACACTCATTGCAGTCTACCAAAAGGTTTTAACTCTTCCTTCATTGCTCTTATCCCTAAGTCTGAAAACCCAACAAAGCTGTCTGATTTTAGGCCAATTAGTCTCATTGGTGGTATGTACAAGATTCTGTCAAAAGTGTTGGCTTCTAAACTTAAAAAGACTATAACTGTTGTGGTTGGGGATGTGCAATCAGCTTTCACTGGGGGTAAAACCATCCAAGACAGTATTCTCATTGCAAATGAAATTGCGGATGGATGGAAGAAGAAGAAAGTCAGAGGTTGTGGGCATGCGGGTGCCCGATTTTTCCTTCGGGAAGGGATTCCGTTCCCCTCCTCAAGAAGAGAAAATATGCTGCTGGTTCACGGGAGCGCTTTTTGAAGCTGGACGACAAGCGCTCGCGAAAATACAGAGTCGCCACTTGGTTTGAAGGTCCGACACCCAAGGAACCGTATTTCGAAGCACTTGTCGCGTTGTTTGATTTGAAAAGGGTTAAGGAACCAATCCGTCATAACCATATCTGGGTTCGGGAGCTAGGGTACGAGAGGGGAAGGGTTTTATGGCACCCCTCTCGCCCAATCCGGAGATCGGTCTCTACTTAGGCATTTACGAAAGTGTTTGTTTGCGATTCTATTTAATTAATCAATTTTTAGCCAATTAGGGCGGGGACAGTTAATCAGGGATTTAAAACTGTAACAGTTTGCAGGATGTGATAGATAGCATGGATGGATGAAATGACGAAAAATAAATGAGATAAAATTTAACACTGATTCTGAATGCCTAAAACAGTGCCTTGGTTTGAGTTTGTCGTGAACAATGGCCCACTTCCATGCACGGAGTTTCTTACATGCAAGTTAAACCATCGCGCGACACTCCCAATCCATCGCGAGTCTTAACATCCTTCCAACTGGTTAATTTTTATCCCCTTCTGGGCTCTGGAAGGACCAGTGCACACACAGGGTCAAACCAAGCAGTTTATATGTACTAAAAGTAAATAATTATTACAATCAAAATTAACTGGAACGAGATGCAACCCTTAAACAGTGAGGATATCAAAACAGAGGCCAAGAGCCTGGCTGCCCATGCAAGGGCAATCACTGGAAACAGACTAACCATCGCTCGATGGAGTCAGACCATCGCGCGAGAGTCCTGACTGGACTTCTAGGAATTGCTTTACATGCCTGGACTCTGAGACATATTCAGAAGTAACCCAGGGCATTCCAAAGTAAACAGATAAGTAAACTAAGCTAGCCTACGTATTTTTAACATGCAAAATAGTGGAATATACTAGATACCCTTGATAGGAAAGCATAAAATTACATAAATGGACATGGACAAGGATTCCATCCCCATGAGAACCATATCGTGCTGACTAGAACAGTCGCGCAATGATGTGGGTGTCTCGCGCGTGGGAGTGCTCGTCCACGGTAACTTGTAACCTTGCTGACTTTAGGACCAGGACTGGTATTGATTACCAGCCTTGGCCCTGTCAGCCCCCCTTAGGGATCAAAACAGTAAACAGTAAAGGTTATACCTTTGCTTGAGTGTCTTGAGAATGGCTTGAATGAAGTGGTATGGCTTGGAATATGAGTAAGTGAGAGTGATTTGAGTGAGAGAAGAACTTGGGCTAGTGCTTCTTTCTTCTCTTTTTGGAATTTTTTTGGTAACCCTTTGGAAGATGAACCATGGGGGATATTTATAGGAAGAATGGGAGCTTTGTTGGTTAGTTAAACAAGGTAATACAACCAGCCAACAAGGCTGGCTGCAATTACTTGGTGGGGAAGTAGGGTGCAAAAGTTGATGGGAGAGTGGGGGAGAGGTGGTGCAAGGGCAGCCCTGTAGAACGCTGTTCAGTCGATGAAACGGGGTTACACAAGTCTGTAAACCCCTGATCATCACAAAATCCAGCTGAAAAAAGGTGGAAATGACAGGTGTCGACCATCGCGTGATAGTGTGACTCCATTGCGCGAGTATTCTAGCAGCCCCGCGATGGTCAATCAGTCAAAAGTTTGACTTTGACCACCACCTGGCAAGTATATCGTCGCGCGATGGTCACACCTGAGGTCAAGGTTTGGATTCAAGGGTTTTTAGAGTTAAGGATGGGTTCCACACACACCAAGCTCAAACCATTCTATTTTCTCAAGACTGCTTTCGACCTGATTCATTATCGAGGAAACAAGAAACCGGAAAATAAAGTAAAACAATCGGGAAATCAAATTGGGGTGTCTACAGAGGTATTATTATTAAACTTGATTTTGAAAAGGTTTTTGACAATTTAAATTGGATTTATCTGTTTAGAATGATGCACATGTTTGGATACCCTGATAAATGCATCATGTGGATAGAAGAATTCATGTCTTCTGCTTGGATATTAGTACTTGTTAATGGTTCTCCCACACAAGAATTCAAAATGCAGAAAGGGGTTAGGTAAGGTGATCCTCTGTCCCCTTTTCTATTTATCCTTGCAGCTAAAGGGCTGAATTGCATATTTAGACAAGCAATGTCACAAGGAAGTATCAAAGACTTAAAAATCTCGGAGGATGGACCATGGCTGACCCAGTTGTAGTTTGCTGATGACACAATGACTTTCTGTGAAGCAAATTTGGAAGAAGTGAAGACAATCAAAAGATTTCTTAGAGGTTTTGACCTAGTTTCAGGCTTAAAGATCAATTATCAGACGAGTGTGGTATGTGGAATTTCCTTAACTGATGGAGAATTGGAAGAATTTGCCAAAGTCATTGGATGCAAGTCACAACAATTTCCAATCAAATATCTGGGGATGCCTCTTGGTGCTTGATGCAGTAGCCAAAGAGGAGGAGTACCATCTTAAGCATTCCAAAGCCTATTTGTACTAATCGGCTTTTTCATAATATAATTGACCGTGGATTTAGGCGACGAGCCCATCTGGGTTCAATCTGAAACAGCCCAACAATTAGAACACATTGTCTTTTGGCTATGTGCACTACAACAAAATGGAGATTAAGGGGCACTTTTAAAAGGGCATTTTTTTAACAATGCCTTGTCAAGTTATTAATGAGGCACCATCTCGTAAAGTGCGCGCCCCATTTGATTCTACCTATTGCGGCAGTCGGCCTAGACACCAAATTTAATATTTTTTATTATTTTAATTTAATATAATAAGGCAGTTGAAAGTGCTTTGAAAAGTTGGGTTTAATAGGGCACTTATTTGGAGACGTAAAACTACACTGTTTTTGTAATAAACTTCTTTGTTTAAAACCGACGTTTAAATTTAACATTTTTTATTATTTTAATTTAATATGATAGGGTAGTTGAAAGTGCCTCAAAAAGTTGGGTTTCATAGGGCACTTATTTGGAGACATAAAACTATGTCGTTTTTGTAATTAATAAACCTTTTTGTTTAAAACCAACGCTTCTAATAGGGCATCTTTGCCTACAACATCATTCATAATCTGGACTCCAAATCGATATAGCTTCCTCCAAAGTTTCCTGGTACTCAAAGGAGTCCTGATGATCGAGCTATTCCTTCATGATCATGAGACTTCTTCTTATCTCATTAATGCCGCTGTGATGAATTGAAAGTGAACTATGGAAGCCAGTAGAAGTAGGTGTTCCTTTGATTTCAAATATTGATCGCACGTGAGTCCTGACGATTGGAAGAAAACAGCACCATTCTTCCATCTCTATTTCCTTCTCGTTTCTTGTTTCTATTTGAAGCTTTCTCTCAAGCTCAATTTGTCACCGCGGGATACGAGGTACTTCATAGATTTTGGTCATATTTTTGCAAGTAGGAGTAGTACCTTATTTCCCCCAAGAAATTGTTTATCAGAAAATTCATTTTACTAATTGAAATCAGATTTTCCACAGTAAAAACCATTGATCAAGGAGGCAAGCAAAACAAAATTATTAATTGCTGAAAGTAATTTACACTAAATATTAAAAAATAAATATAACAGCTTGTTGATTATATTTACTCATGTTGTTTTGTGCCCGTGCTTTTTCCGTGCCATTGCTGTGCTCGTGCTTTTTTCGTGTCGTTGCCGTGTGATAGGTGCTGAAAAGCACCCATTTAATCCGCCTAATCAACGCCTTATTGGTCCGTTTACATTGTTACTTGATACATCTTAGCGTTTTGTGGTGTTTGTAGGCGTTGGAGATCGATGAGTGCAAAAACGTGCAATTTGGACGGTCTTACGGTTTCTGAACCAAGAGAATTTTCACTGGTCATGAGCTCTTTTTGAAAGATGGAAAACAGAACTAAACTCAACTATTTCCTTTTAACTGTGGCATCTTTGTTTCTTCATGATTTCCGAGAGGATTCTCAGCAACCAAACAGAGATCAAGAGAGCAATACAAGAAGAAAAATTAATTAGGAGAGGAAAAAGAGAGTTACCATGTAATGTCTGCCACAAATTGGTTCTGTACCTTGATCCATGAACAGAAGCCAACGTCCCCCAGAGAAGAAGTAATGAGATGCGCCAAAGCCACCCATAGAAGAACTTGCCCATTTTTTTCACCATTTTCTCCAAAGAATTCTTCTGATTCTGCTGTGAAGATCGATCACACAAACATGGGAGAGCAAATAAAAAGAAGCGAATATCTTCAAAACCCATCAAAAGTAGGGCAATTTGCATTGGAATAAATATACCTCAATGAAGACAAGCAGAGCATGGGATGGAACCACCTTGGTGCCAGAGGATTTTGGTACTCTGGGTCTGGAAAGTGAAATGGTCTAAGAGCTGAGGAAAGTAATAATTGGTCTTGATCAATGGAATTTCTGGCTTTCTTGAGGGCTTATAATTATCTTGTTTCAGATTGAAGAGAAGGCAGGTGTGTCGTAAATCTAGGAAAGAACGTTGGGGTTGGCGTTGGTGATAGTGATATAAGTTAGTAGATGTATACTTTTTTTTTTCAACTTCTCGTGTTCGCTTGTGATCGATGAAATTCCATAATGCTTAAGACACCTGCAACGGAAAATTAGGAACCAAAGAGAAGACATTAATATCGAATCAAATGTGGGAACCCTGGCCATATATTTACAAAAGCCCTAAAAAAGCACAAGTACTTGAACCTAGTTTAAAAATCGTCATAATACAAACCTATATACTATTGTACAAGAGTAATATAAACAAATAGGTAAACCATATAGATCGATAAATAGTTGTTTAATCGTAGGATGGCCATATTCTTGTCAATCCATCAAAGAGAGAGCAAAATAATGTCTGTTTTTTCAAAGCCCAGACAAAATGTAGTAGTACTATTAGACAAATCAAACACACCCAGCGAATGAGGGTACTGATTTTTTAATAAATTATTTTAGGGGAACCCAAATATATCCAGTGCTCAATATCACAAATCGATTCAGGAGCACCAAAATCAGAGGCAACCGTCAATAACCGAGAGATATCAAGAGAGACACCAGCACAGAGATATCTACGAGCAAGAAAGACGGATACGAATACGAATGGACAAAATTTTCCTCAAAGCCTGAAAACCGAGAGGGGTGGCAGAGGCGGGTCCATGTTGAAGGTTGGGTATTCAATTGAACACCCTAGAAATTTTCTAGGGTACATTGCATAACATTTATTTTCAGTCTTCCCCTACTTTGAACACCCAACCAAACAAAGTTTGAACACTCATTACCACAAATCAACTCAGATTTGAACACTTTCTTCGGCTTTAATAGGGCTCTATGGAAATGGGCAGTGAAATTGAGCCACGGGATTAATCGAGGTGCGCGTAAGTTAGTTTGGACACCTGAGTTATAAAAAAAATCACATTTGAACACCTAGCAACCCATGTTTATACTAATATTTCAGTCTTGTTAAACAGAGTCAGGGATTAAGATTTTTTTTAACACTCTACCAAATATTTCTGAAGCAGCCACTGAGGGATGGAGGGAAACATACCAGTACACACACACAGAGAGAGAGAGAGAGAGAGAGAGAGAGAGAGAGAGAGAGTTGTGTAGTTTTTTTGGCTCATTTTGGACTTCTCGGCCTCCATGGTCCGGACCAAGGCCTTGGTGGTCCGGACTGGCGCTCGTATGCATTTTCTGGGGCAATCTGTTTTTTTCTATACTCCGGACCAGTGTACCACCACTCATTTGCATGGAGATCATACACTTAATCATGTGTCCCACAAGAATGTATTTGGTTCTAAAGTGATTCGGAGTATCACATACGTGACGGTGGACTACAAGATAATTAAACCATAGTACTCAAACACAATTTGCTTTCCCACTCTCAAGATGATAAACTATACACTAGGGATTAATCATAGAGCAAGTCAACTTCATATTCCTCATACTAAAACTATATGTGCCATGTGTTTTTTAGCCTTCTGAGGCCGTTTAGGCCTCCAAACAGGCCTTCGTTCCATTTTGGGCCATTCTTTGCGCTCTTATAACTTTCCGTGGGAAATTCCATTTCAGCCCATTCTTCTTTCTGAAATCTTGTTTTTCCATCTATTTTATGGGTCTGTAATAATTTCGGTATTGTTTCTTTATGTATTCTAGGGTTAGGGTTGCTACCTATATATTCGGTTTTACGCCTTAGGGCTGGGCAGTTGATTATTGATAAAGAAAAGAGTCAGAGAGAGTTTCTCTAAACTATTGCGTTTGTGATTGTCCTTGTCGCTTTGATCATTAGTTTTCTTATTCGCTTCCCTGCATCAGTGCTAATCCTAGACTTAAATCTACATGGAAACCTGTTATTGATAAGTTTAGAACAAGATTGGCATCATGGAAAAGAAGGGTTCTATCTTTTGGTGGCAAGTTAACACTTTTGAAATCAGTGTTGAACAGCCTGCCTATATACTTCATGTCTTTGTTCAAAGTTCCTGAGGGTGTTGCTAAAATCATGGAGGGGATTCAAGCAAGGTTTCTTTGGGGTAATTCTGATCTTAAGAGGAAAATTCATATGGTATGCTTGTCCAAAATCAAACAGAGTAATGAAGCTGGTGGCCTGGGTGAAAGAGGAATAAAGGAAATGAATGATGTTCTACTTCTGAAATGGTGGTGGAGGTTTGGAACTGAAAAAGAGTCGCTGTGGAGAAAAGTGATTTGTGCAAAGTACAACATGGACCTCAATTCCTGGCTTCCTAATATGGAAACTAATATATTCGTATCCAATTTATGGAGAGATGTTCTTCTGATCAAATGCAGGAATCCATTAGCCTTTAACAAATTCATGGATAATCTCAGATTGATTGGGCGGGATGGAGATTCTATAAAGTTCTGGACTGATCCATGGGTGAATGGAAGAAGTTTGAGTTCATTGTATCCAAGAATATTCAACATCTGTCTCATTAAAGATGAGACAATTGAAATGGTTCTAAGAAGGAAGGAAGAGCAACTCAATTGGGAATTCCCACTCATGAGAAGAAGATTTTTTGGAGGGGAAATAGAGGCTTTCAACTCTATGGTGTCAATGCTGGATGGATTACACATTGTTCTTCAACCTAGAGCTGATCATCTAGTATGGGTGGCAAGTAAGAGTAAAGCTTTCACTCTTTCCTCAATGTATATGCTTGCTACCTGTCAAAAAAATAATGCTGATAATTCTGCAAAAAAAGGCATTTCACTTGATTTGGAATAATGTGTCTCCTTATAGAGTGCAATGCTTTCGCTGGATGGCATATCTTGGCAAACTAAAAAGTGGTGATTTTCTCCTTAGAATTGGCATAATTTATCAACAGCATCATGCTCTTTGTAAGTTTTGTAGGGAAACTATTGAGTCAATTGATCACTACTTATTATTCTGTACACCTGTATGGAATGTTTGGTGTAAGATTTTGGAGTGGTGGGGTATCCAATGGGTGACTCCTAATTCGGTTTTGGGTATAATCAATTGGTGGCTAAGTTACCGTCATGAGCCAAAAATCATAGTCATTTGGGACTGTATCCCTTTTGCAGTTCTGTGGTCATTATGGAAAATGAGAAATGAACATCGTTTTCAGAATAAGGACCTTAATTGGGAAGATGTGGTGGATTTGATAAAGATAAGGATTGCTTTCTGGGTCAAGACTAATGGAATGATGCAGATTACTCCATATCTGATTTCATCTTCAGATTGTCAAGCATTATTCAAGCCTCATAACATTGAGGTGGCTATGGTTGGTTTTGTGTCTTTGGTTTGTCTTGTATCTGTCCTGGTCCTATGTCTTTGGTTTGTCTAGTGTTTGTTCTGGTTTGGTTCTTTAGTGTGTCTTGTCTGTCCCCCTTGGTCTTGGGTCTTTGTTGCATCTGTTTTCTTGTGGTCTTTCGGGGGTTTTGGGGTCCTGGCTTTTGTAGTGGGTGGAGTTTGTTTTGGGTCTGGTTTTCTTCTTGGGGCTGTTTTGTTCTTTTTGTGGTCTGTCCTTTTGTTGTCTTTTGGGTTTTTTTTTTGGGTCTTGTTTGTTGTGGCCTTGTGAGTGGGGTTTATTGTGGGCTTTGGGTGTTTTCTCTGGTTGTTGAGTATGGGGTTCTATTTGGTGATGCTATATGTTTAATCTGACCTTGATGTTTTCGGATTGCATCTGATACTCGTATGCTATATGTTTTGTTTCCGGATGCTCCTCGCGAAGTCACTACCTTTTGATGCCGAACTACTGAACTTTTAAATGCCAAAATTATGGTTTGATGTTGCTGGATTGCATTGACTTTCATGCTCTACTATATGTTTTGTGTTCAAATGTTCCTTGTGAAGTCACCACCTTTTCATGCTGAACTACTAAACTTTTAACTACAAATTCTGGTTCATGTTGCTGAATTGCATTTATTTTCGTGCTGGCACTGATCTTTTGGAACTACTGATCATGAAAAGATTCTAGAGTCTGATGCTTGTGTTGATATGATGCTGGTGCTAATATTTCTCAGCTTGATGATGTTGCTGCTGATATTTCTCCTTGCTGAATTAAAAGCATAATGTCATTACTGAGCCCTTTTTTTTTTTTTGAGATAATTAATTGGCCGGAGATATGAAAGTGTACTCTAGGGAAGCTTTTATCACTTCTTGAAAGCTTCCTTTTGAGGTTTATATTGTCATTCGCTGGGGTTGATCTCTTGTCAATCCTTGGGCAGAAATAGCATATGATTGTCGTGGGGTAGGATTCCAACCTAGTTGAGATGTTACTTACATATTGTGATGCTATCTTTTCTTGCCCTAAATCTTAATGTACTCCATCATTGTGATCAATAAAATTCCTTTTGTCACCGTTCAAAAAAAAATATTTAGTATTTTTTCCATCATGCTTTACATACTATCGCACAAAATTTAAGGCTGAGGGCTAACGACCAATTGGTGTTAGACAATGATCGCACATGTCCTACGCATCTTCGACCCGCAGGCCAGGAATTATCCCTAAAAAATATTGATCACAACCGCACCTTTCATAGATTTTGCACATACACTACGAGAAATTACATTATTCCCGACTAACAATTTAATCGACAAAGGGTAGAAATTTAGTCGGCAATAGTATTTCCCGATTAAAAGCTTTGGTCAGCGATTTAGTCGGGGAATTACAGTCGATTACCGACCAAAACAAATTTAGTCGGCATACGTTAGTTTTTCCCGACTGATTATTTAGTCGGCTAATTTAAATTATTGTCTACAAAATATTTAGTCAGCAAAATTATTTAGTTGGCAAATGTTTTGTAAATTACTGACCAATTATTTAGTCGATAAATATTTAATAAATTACCAACTAATTATTTAGTTGGAAAATATTTAATAAATTACCTACTAAGTAATTACTAACCAATTATTTAGTCAACAAATATTTAAAAAATTACCAACTAATTACTTGGTCGGCAAATATTTAATAAATTACCAACTAATTATTTAGTTGGCAAATGTAACATTTATTATTGGCATATTACTGCTTTTACCAACTAAGTATTTAGTCGGCAAATATAATATTACAAATTTTAAAACTAATTCTAAAATCTGCTTAGATTTTTTTTTTTTGGTGATTCATAGTAAATTAAATTGAGCAACATATATTCACCAATCTATTGTAATCAAGTATTGAAATTCGAGAACAATTCATTCATAACTTTCATAAATAAAAGTTGTTCACCAAATACTTAGCAAACGGTATCCGAATTTGTAGAGTACAAATAACGAAAAATCGTACCACGAAAAGTGTACGTAGCATCAAACATATCATATCCAAGCCCTAAAAGCACAAAATAATAGGAAAGTTCAACAGCAAGAAAACTAGATTACGGTAGAATTCACAGCAAAAATCCAACTTCTTCATATATAGTCCTTAACGAGATGCCAGATACTCCAATATCTGTGGAAAGAATAAAACACAATAATAAGACCCATGATATTGATACAAAACTTGACAATAGTACATCAAGGGAAGAAACGAAACCTAACACCATGATATTTTTTTTTTAAAGGCGAAAGCAATTTTATTAAATAACAAGAGACAAGATCCCAACTATGTTGACAACCCAAACGCTGGACAATCATAAGCCAATCCAAACCCCCATAGATCAACACCTAAAATAGTTGGCAAGGTTCCAACCATAGAGTAAATACACCCACAAAAAGCTAAGACACCAAATAGATAATCGAAGATTACAAATTGCAATGGTACATAACTCATTAGAAGGACACCAATTGTTGTGGCAGCAAAGAAGTTGTATCAGCATAAGACCCAACCAATGACAGTAATGAATGTCAAGTATCTGGTTTTCTCCAAGGTGAGAGCAAGAACTATGAACAAAGCAAGCACAATGATAGATCATGATAACAAGCATTATAAACGTACTTCCCAGATGGGCAAAAGGAAAATCTTAAGTGGATTATGATTATTACCGCACATTTGTTTCCCTCTCACTATTCAATTGCAGCTGTACATTGCACGAATCTTGTTGAAGCAATTGCAGTGGTTCCTATATATCTTCATGCTCTAATAAGAATAAGACAGCAGAAGAGGTTGGAATCGTTGGATAAGGACATTGTTTTTGCCTCATTGTTCCCTTCAGACTTTGTTATGCAACAGATAATAAGAACCTTATATTTGATTCTTACAATAGAAAACACAATGGTTTAGTCCTAGATGATCTGATGGGAAGCCTCATTCAGGTGTGCAGAATGCATGCACATAATTGAAATCCAACCAAATAGCGAATGGATGGACTATTAAGATCTAAATGAAAGGTCAACCTACGTGACGAATTCATCTCACTCCAGCCGCATATCATTGGTATCAAGATGGTTTCAGCATCCATGTGTTTCATTTCAGCTTTGAAGGGTAATTCCCCACTATAATCGGCAACCCAGAATGAGCAAAACCCTTAAAAATAACCAAACTTAGCAGGCTAAACTATCAATATACAAACCTAGCATCAGTAGTTCATATAAGCATGCAATAGGTATTGCTTAACCTTCTCTAAACATGAATGTGCATAATGCAAACAAATCAAGCAAATTAACATGAGTTCTTACCAAGGAATCTCTCTCTCAACGAAAAATCATTTTTCCGTGAGGCTGAACTTGAAACTCGAGGTTTTCCTCCATTATCAAAGAACCTTTTTTTTTTTTAATATTACGGAACCAATCTGCTCGCTTTGGTTACTTTTCCTCCTTCCCCTCATGAGATTGCATTTTAATCTCTTCTGAACTTTTACTAAACAATCCGATCACATTATCTCATGCATTTAAGTATGTGCAAAAATTTAAATTTACCACATGAAGGAATGAAAATGTGTGCAAAGTATAGGTCAAGTTTAACAACTCTCTCCTAATGAGAGCTGAAGACCAATTACAAGCACTAGAGCTGAAGCTAACCTAACAGTCAACCCCTCCTGAGACTTTTCTCGCAAACTAGTTAACCCATCGGCATTGGAACCGGACCAGAACAAGACATTCAAGTCAGCTAAAGCGATAGGAACAAGAGAGCATCCCACCAAGCTAAAAACTTCTTATACCATTGTCCACCAATCAGAATTAATACCTTCCCTTATGCAGCAGGTTGTAATTTTATTCAACACTATACATACCAGACATTGAACTTACAAATCAAAACAAATGAGTATGGTGATTCTTCATAGTGCTCCCTATTTCGTCCCTCAACTGAATGACAGTGTCACAGTACCTTAGCTAGAGTCATAGCCTTGGTGCAAAAAACTCGATTCTTGGGTCAAAAAGTTGTAATTTCTCCTCCATATATGTCAAATCTTTACTTAGTAAGTAGATGTAGTTTTTTTCCTTTCATTTTTATAGCACTGATACATAGAACACATCCAACAGCTGTGCCAAATCGATGGTAACTAACTAATAAACTATAACACTAGCACCTTCAACTATCACAGTGAATCTAATATATCTAGATTTGCTTTACAATACCAAATTTGATACCACACTTCCAATGAAACTCTGTACAAACATTTATATTCACAAATACCAAATATCGTACAACTATCATCACCAACACACAGTATACTTTAACCAAAATAGCCTCCACTTATATCCCACCACATATCACATCCCTTACCGTACGAGTAAATATGCAGGTAAAGCACCTTTTATTAAACCTCTTGTACTTTACTTACCATGAGATAACATATACTAATACTTCCAAGTGAATGACCGTGATGGCATTCTATCAAACTCAAAATTTCTCTTTGTATTTCCGTAAAGAGTAACAAGAGGTTGCATTGTGCACCACTTACCAGTACAGAATGGGCATTCTCATTCTCTCCACCTAGCAACCAAATAATCGTCACCACTGAAGCTACACCGCACCAGCGACGTTGCCCACCACACCAGCCACACTGCAGCCTTATCTAGTCCAATTCATACATACACACCTCCCCTAGTTGCATGACAACTCTCGTATCTTTTCTTTTATTTGACTGTCTTTTATCTCTTTGGTTTCCAGCCCAATCAATATTCACACACAAAAAAAAACACACAAGTGACACATAATTTCTCATGCAACAAATATTTACCCTCTTTAATTTAATGGAGCTCCATTAGGCTGGGGCTTTACAATTAAATGTGATCAGGTCTCACAATTATCCTCCCGTTAAAGGAATTTTGCCCCGAAATTCACCTAAGCACACCCATTAATTTATAGCAAAGAGGAAATTACATACCGAATATTTCCCGCCATCACCTTGATCACATATTGTCTCGTCCATGCATTTGCCTCATCATCATGGCTTTGAGTTCATCAAATTCACGTTGCCTTTGCTCATCTCTTAGCCTTAGCTCCTCATCTCTTTGCCTTTACTGCTCTTCCCATTGTCTTTGCTCCTCGTTACACCGGTTTCGCTCCTCCTCCCACCGCCTTTCATACTCCTCCCGTTCTCTTCGTTGCTCCTCACGAAGTAACTCTATCTCAGATTGGACTTTCTGCAGCTCTTGCCGTACTAAGTTGGAGCTGGATTTGGAAGAGAAGGGTGAGGGCCTCGGGCCAACCCCAAATCCCCTTAAGTAATACTTTGCTTCCCCAAGATTACTCCTCGAAAGTTCTTCGTCTGTCAGCGGACATCCTGATTGAGATGCCTCGTCTTGCATGGCCACCATCCTTGCCTATCGTTTGCAAAAAGAATAAAAGAAACAACGAAAAATATTAGGAATAGACTAATTGAAAAAGAAAAAACAAAATGCCTATAGATATTAGATGCATACATGTATCTCCGCACATTGAGGATCGATCCATCCACCATCTTTCAATGTACGTGATGCCTTGTATCTCTCACAGAAATTTGGCACCTTTCCATTAGGCTTGTTTGCCTAACATATTCAAATAACCATTAGTTTTAAAGAACATAAAGCACAGTTGTCGTATGGAACTATGATTCAAATTATGTCTACCACAATGTCTATAGATAAAAAAAAAAACACATGAAGATATCTACCTAACAGTAACCACATTGATGAAGCTCAATCATATGCCCAAATTCTGAACTATTTTCCAACTATGTTTAGTATTTGATGGTATTTAAAAGGTCTTAACAATGCACAAAAAATCTCACCTCAAAATTCTGCACATCTTCCCTCTCAAGATTAGGCAATCCATCGACATCATCATCCAAGATGCCACCAATAAAAGACTGTTCCGACATATCACGCAATTGGTTGTCATCCTCGGGGACCTCCCCTCCTGTTTCATCCCCAATACCTTCATTGTGTTCGTGATAGTCATCATATTGTGTTTCAGGCTGACGTGCAGGAACAGGTTCCCCATGGTACACCCAAGTCTTATAAGAAGAGTCGATTCCTTTTAGTATCAAATGGATCCTAACAACTTCACTACTAAGTGTTTTGCTATTTAGACAATCAATACATGGACACCGAATCTCAGCTTGTGCTCTTGAATTCGCCATCGCAAATTCTATGAAAAATTCCACCCCTTGTTTATACTGCTTTGACCACCTATTTTTTATCTTCATCCAATTCTTATCCATTTCTTATGACCTACAAATAATTTTAAAGGTTATACAAGACAATGTTCATGATAGAGTAATGAAACATGGTGGTTTGGAAGCATGCAACTCCAGTGATAATATTGTTAAGATAAAAAATAAATAAATAAATTCTGCTTTGTGACTAGATTTATCTTTTCAATGTTTCTGGTGAAAACACATAAATGGTTCCTATATACTACTTCAAAATTCTTTGGAACCATAATCCTAGCCGTCGGTTTTGTGGTCATGACATGGGGCAAATGGGTCTAACTTCGTGGATTCCCATTTGTCCTGCAGACAGAGAGTTTCGACAGTAACCAAAACAGCAGTTAACTCTGTAAAATCATCATCATTTGGGAAAATATTAGACCAGACCATAACTGGTTACAGGGCAAGTGACCACTTCTAGGGGAATTGATAACAAGTACATGGAATCATAAGGGATTTTTATTTTTATTTTTTTTGTCTGTGGGAATTGAAAATCATAAGGGATTTGCCAAGTATGCAACACAATAACCGGCTAGCATTCTCATAAATCAAACAAAGGGATTAAGGAAACTACAGCAGCTATAAAACTCGTTAAACCGCAAGTACTCGTCCACTAAATCCTCCGTCGTATGGCATGCACGACTCATCCGTACTCAACCTAACCAATTTCATTGATGCCACATTTCGCAAAAGCATATATAGTAACGCACTATAAGAAACCTGCAAGGCTTGATAGTCAACCGCAAATATAAGAGAGAGAGAGAGAGAGAGAGAGAGAGAGAGAGAGAGAGAGTTATATTTACATACAACCGGCAAAGAATCAAAGTATTTGATCAAATGTTCAGCAGATGAAGAAGAAAAACTATTTATTGCGAATAGGGACACTTCAAAATAATTTATTTAAGAAGAGAGCATGAATGATGCACTTTTATGCCTTTGTTGAGGAAAATAGGGGGCAGAGATGACTTGTATGTGGGGAAAGATCAACATTGAAAAGTCAAAATAACTACAGATTATGTGGATCAATAGAGTAAAGCATATTTCACGATGTTGAGGGGCTTTTCATCGATTTCAACAAGAAGCAAGTAGAGACCAAAGGCAGTTGCCCTAGCATAGTCGCCTGCAAAATCTAGACAGCGTGCTGTGTGCATATAGAAGTAACGGAATACCTACTGACCAGAACTGGCTAGTAAAGAAAATAAGTTTCACAGAAACTAGAATACACATAAAATTTGAAGAGGTCAACAAAGGGGCTTACTTGAACAATTTCTATCTTCAAATAGGTGCTATGTGAACCAGAATCTCTCATCTCTCTAGGAAATCAAAATAGTTAAATTTCAAGGCAATCCTTGACACCCTGCTCGAATTTGTTTAGGGAAGATATTGAGTCCATGAGTGCATCTGCCACCTGCCAATGTTCTAAATGGCAGCCGCCTAGGCACTTGGAGGTGCCCTGCCCCACGCCAATAGCCCTTGGCGTTTGATTTGGCGCCCATGGAGGTTTGGCGGCCGCCTAGGCAGCGGCGGCGGCGTCTTTGGAGGTCTTTAGCGGCCTAAAAAAAAATTTATATATATATATATATATATAAATAATAATACGAGGGAGGTGAGCGAAGCCCTGCTACTTATTGTCTTATTCAACTTATTTGCCAGTTGCTACTACTTAATTTCATTTGGGTTTGAACTTACATTATGGATACATGGAATATAGTTTAATTGGATAATGGTTTGTTAAAAAAAATCCCGCCGAATTGCTTGGCGCCGTCTAGGCGGCTTGGTGCTTGGAGGTGGGTCTCCGCCCAACTACCTCCAAGCACCATTTAGAACATTGCCACCTTCTGCCTGCATCAAAGGAGATTAACAGGCTTGGTATTAGCAAAGAGTGATACGTGGGAACATTTGAAAGGCTGATGAGTTCGGTTACACAGGCCTGCCTGAAAGAACTTTTCCTAACTTTACATGAGAGATTTAACCATAGATTAATTCGACTTCAAAATGATCAGCACAGTCTACCATTTAACAAGTGGTTACGAAATTGTTTATTAACAATAATTGCAACTTGACACGGTTTAACTGGAGACAGCATTAATATTGTCCACTATGAGTTCTCCTTGGCGTGTTCATCAGCATTCTATTAGGCAGTTTTTAGACTAGGAATAATCAATTTGAAACAAGTCCAGGAATGCTGCTGGCACAACTCGAACTTGGTACCTCCTACCTCACCCAACCAAATTGACCGTGAGCATTTATGACACTACAATTATTACATGCTGATTGATGCCCACAGAAGATCCATGAGAACACTAAACCAAAGCCTGAATTCCAACATATATTCATTTTTTTCTATGACAGAATTAAACAAACACAAAAGAAGAAAAGCTTAGTGCCATTCAAATTCACTTCCAGCTACATCTGCTACCAGAGGTTAATTTTTCATCTGGGGTTTCTGACATTGAAAGCATAGTCAAACCTTGTGTCACACCCATCCTTGCAAGTTTGTCTGCCACCTGGTTTGCCTCCCTCAAATCATTCCGAATGGTGAAATTTTAGGAGTTCATATATAGCACACAAGCTATGAAACTTAATTGAAACCAAACAGCCTCAGTCCCGTTAACAAGTAGGTGTTATGCCACAGAACTCTGTTTAATTACATTCAAATATTGGAAAGCTTTGGAAGAAAGTTAAAAGCCCTCTAGGATGACCAATGCATTTTGGCAT
>BPLS01028520.1:179777-192394 GCA_019656275.1 Rhododendron kiyosumense | reverse complement strand
GGAGGGGGATGGTTGTGTGTGTGTGGTGGTTGTCGGGGAAGATATACATTTATGAAATTGAGAAATATTTAGGGAGAAATTAGATGCCCGTAGAATATCATATGATGAGCTTTGAGGCTTGAGTTACGAGGGTAAACTTGATCATTAATTAAATTGGAATTGAAGAATCCTCCACTTCCTTATGGATTGGAGAGGAGCCGGACTCCCATAAGCCTATCTTATCAATGAAAATACATTGAACAGATTCAATCATCGCATCACATAACTTCTTAATATTCAAACCTTTTTTTATGTTATATATCCAACTAAGCCTAGACCATTCCTTTGTAGAACAAATTATATAGTCAATGACTATCTATACACTAGATATTTCCATGCATACACGGAGAAGATCGAAACAATTTGACTTGCACGATCAGCATAATATCTAGTCCTCCGTGGATTGAAAGAGAAATTCCTAACCGCCAAAAAAAAGACTTGAAAGACGTCATTCCACTTGTAAAGGAGAAAAATGATGGCGGAACGAGCTCGAGCGGATAACATCAGACAGTAAGGATACTAGAAGAAGAAGAAGAACAGAGCATACTGAGTGGAATGATGACAGTTTTCAAACTGTCATCTATGGAACTGTTATTAAAATTCTGAATCTTAAAATGACGGTTTGAAACTGTCATTAATATCTATAAAGATGATGCTTTATAAACGTAATTGAAAGTAAAAGATGACAGTTGTAAAACGTCATTAAAGTGCTTTAAAACTGTCATCTTTTAATTGAAAGTAAAAGATGACAGTTGTGAAACGTCATTAAAAAGGCTTTAAAGCTGTCATCTTTTGTAACGATCCGCTCCCACCCTGTATAATATTGTCTGATTTGAACACCAAACCCCATCAAAACTCTCAATGAGGTCACCCATCGCAGAATTACACCCGTGCGAGCACGCTTAACTTTGAAGTTTCAATTGGCTTTGGCACCCTCATAGCTTTAAAAGTCATTATACAAGATAGGATGACGATATATTATTTATAGCACACAACTTACACTTCACCAAGCGATGTGGGACTATCCTCTGTTGACCCTTCTGGTCACCGATCCGACAGCCCCTCGCACGAGTCCCAATTACCTTCAGGCCAGTTGACCACTACCTGGAACTCCTCAGGGGTAGGGCGTCACAATCTCGCCCACTTAGGAACACACGTCCTCGTTTGGGGTCGAGATTCTGTCTCACATTTTCGATTGATAAAGGCTCTGATACCATATGTAACGACTCACTCCCGATTTGAGATTTCAAAGCAACGACGCTCATATATGGCTCCGTTTTCTCCAAAAAAAAAATTTTGTTCTTCAATGTCACTTATAAGGAGAAACTAATATTAAAAAGAAAGAATAGTTATGTCACTATTTTTACAAAATGACATCATAAATATATCATATCACAGTTTTGGAGAAACTGACATGAAAAAGAAAGAATAGTTATGTCATTATTTTTCAAAATGACATCATAAATATATTAAATCGTAATTTAGGAGAAACTAACATTAAAAAGAAAGAATAGTTATGTCACTATTTTAGAAAGTGACATTATAAATATATTATATCACAGTTTTTTAGATGACTAACATTATTTATCTATTGCAATCTTTTTAATTGCGATTTTTTCAAAAACTAAAATCTTTTTACTTTTTCAAGTGTCATCTTTTAACAATATTGTAGTAGTAAAGTACCATTCATTATATTTGTCTAGTGTCTGGGATGTGTGTGTGTGTATGTGTGAGATACTTGATAGCGTGAGAGAGGGGCCTAACTACCAATGACAATATTACCCTATTCATATGTAAAGTATGGTCTAAGAACCAACAGGAAAAGATTCAAAGTAAAATTGAAGGATATCAAAGTTCTTAATTTGCTGAAGCATACCTCATTTATATGTCCATCTTCATCTCTTTCTCTCTCAAATTCAGTTATTCCCTTCATGGTTTCACACTCTTTCACTTCTAGCTTTCTTAGATTCTTTAACAGTGGAGGCATATTGGATGAAAACACATGCATCAGTTTATTGCAACGTCTAACCTCCAAATCTGTCAATTGGCAGAAAGACTCTTGTTCTTCCAAGACAGCAACTGATTGCTTGTCCCAAATCTTTATTATGTTACCCAGCCGACCAATGGTCAATCTCTCCAAGACAGGGAAAATAACCTACAAAGTAGTTTGATGGATGAATCATTAGGACTTCTCCAAGTAAATTAAGGTTGCTTGCCAAGCATTATCAAACAAACTGCTGCACAAGGAATAAGTCAGCTAGTTGTTTGAGATCAAAACCATAACATGCACTGTCCTCCAAATAAGAACCTTTCATTTTTTTGGGAAATACTAAGGTACCGCCACGTTATGGGTGTGCCCAGATTAAAAAAAAGTTATACTTTTAAATAGCGTTCTTCTAACATTAATGATGTAGTTAGGAGCATTGGGGGAGGATGGACTATCAACGATAGAAATAATTGATTTGGGCAATCGGCAATGACCGAAGACTTCGATTGGCATAGCACTAGTAGCTCCAACTTTCGGTGTAATTCCATGGCATTCAATTTTTTTAGTATGTCATCCAAGTAGGACTTATCGCCCATTCCATTTAATAAAAATTAGATACGCAATGAATATCGATCAACGAGATTTTTTAATGCATATTTAGACAAGAACGTACCAACCATTTTAATATGATCAGTACCGTAACAGATCGCATTTCATGCCTGCTTTTGTAAGGCCTAAAGAGGACTATCTAGTCCTCTGTGGATTGAAGAGAAATCTATTACGACAGAAAATAAAAACTTACTCTAAAGAAGCCATTTTTTTTTAGACGGCAAAAATATTATTAGGAAAAACTTAATAATGGATACATCAAGTTGGGAAAAAAAAAAAGACACCTAGAGGGCCGAAGCCCACTTGAAAAGGAGAAAAACAATCACGGAAGGGGCTCCGATAACATAAGTCAGTAATTAAAGGTATTAAAAGAAGAGAGAAAAATTAGTGACAGAAATTTTTTTTTTCAACCAATACCGAAAATAAGCCTATTATAAGGTAAAAACAAGAAAGAATGAAAAGCCTATTCTGGGAAGAATACTCATACACAAGTAGGGAAATTCGAACTTCTGACCTCCTATTGAGATGCAAGAATTCTGGCCAACTAAGATAGCCCTAGTTGGTTAAAAAAAATTAAATGTTTACTACATGCTTTTTCAAATGGTTTCAATCTTCAAATAGGAAGCTAATTGTGACCTTTAGTATCTAAATTAGCTTTGTTTATCTTATATTTTTTACAATTGCAAATTATTGGAATTTATTCTTTTCACTTATAAATTTTTAATTCATAACAGTAGATATATGTTTTTCCATGCATAGAACGGGAACAACGTTATCGTGCATCGAATACAGGGCTGAAAAAATTCAACTATCTCTTTTGCCCATTCGATACACGATAGCAAAAAAAATATCAACGTGAATTTTTTTTTGTCTCATGCATGAACAGGCACAACGCTAGTAATGATAAAGCAAATGTATCTTTACGTTGAATAAAGGTAGTGCATGGATGGTAGAGTTGCCTTTGATTGTGCCCGCCTCCCCAATTTGGTACAGAAGCTTTCAAGCTTTGATAGATCCCACAAACTTATTCCTAAATGAGAATAAGAGATCAATCTAAGAACCACCCGGAATCCCCACATACCCTCCCCCCTTCTCTTCTTCTTCCTTTCTTTCTTTCTCCTCTTCTTTTTCCCTTCTTCTTTTCCCTCGATGTACGCATTTTCAAGTTTATCCTTAATATTATTTTTGCTATTTAAAAAAAAATACCTAAGTAAACTAATTAATAGGACAATGATAAAGGCCGATAAAAAAAAAAAAAAAAAAACAGGACAATGATAAAACTTACCTTTTTACTAAAAAGAGGTTGGCCACAGGAAGAAGAGCTTCCCATGATTGCTTCCATCTTCTCCTTTTGGGCATGAAAGCTTAAGAGGTTTGGTAGATCTACCAATTTCAGCTGCTTCAGTTTACTGAACTTCACCTCACTGATGAGTTCGTCTTCATCATTTTGTTTTTCGAATCCAACTATTCCCTCCATGATTTTACAGGATCTTACTTCTAGCTCTTTAAGGTGAACAAGTCCTTTTGCAGTGGTTGGGAAGAAGAGATACTTTGAATTACAATTTTCAATAATTAACATAGTTAAATTATTGAATGACGGTAAGCGATGCAGCTCATGACTTCGCATGGATGATTTTGACTCACCAAAAAGATATTCCAAGTCCTCAACGCATGATGTAACTTTGAGGTATTTCAAGTCAAGAAATCTATTTCCAACACCTCTATCATGAAACACATTCTTCAAACAGTCAATCTCATGCAGGACTACCACTTCAGCTTTGTCCACCAAAGGGATAAACTCATTTCTTAACTGAATACCTTCTAGTTTCAACATGCATCTTCCAGAAATTAATTTTTTTGAATAATTGAATATCGAACCCACTGATATCTTAAATCCCTTCAGGTTCACAAATATTAGGTCCTCTTTGGGTAATAGCTTGACACATGGTATATAGATGTGTAAAGTGGTTAATTTACTAGTACTCAATGACTGTCTCAGCTCCTCGAGGTTCAAATTTTCTCTATTGCTCGTGTCTTGTTGTTCGTCAGTTGTGGCGCCCCATTTGTCAAAGTTTTCTGGAAAGTATAATTCCTCCAGGCTAGTCAAATTGGATGTGACACCTTGTGGAATCACCTTGAGTTTGTTACAATCTTGGAGGTCTAACACCCGTAGACTAGTCAACTGTCCGATTTCCGATGACAACACCTCAATATTAGAACCCCGAAGGCTAAGCACTTCAAGGTTACTCTTCAGGTCCTTAAGTATAGTAATATCTTCCAACTCACATCTATTCAGATATAGCATCCGAAAGTTTGTTAATTTTGCAAGTGATGACGGGAGTCGCCGCATATGCATTCGAGTAAAAGTCAACACTGTAAGTTGCATCATTCCATTGAAAAAATTGTCTGGAACCTCAAGATCAGAAAGTTCGCTATTGTCAACCATTAAAGTTTCCAGTTGTGGATATACTAACCCATCTGGAAGCTGTTTAACATTTTTGAAACTTAATGACATTGCTTTGTACAATGGGCTATTTGTGGGATTCCGTGGCCATTGAAGGGCACCATGATCTACCAGAAATGCTTCTTTCTCACGTGCAATTGAGATTCCAACATCTCTTATGACATCATGAATTTTGACAATAGTTTCATGATCTTCAGTTGACAACAAAGAAGCTGATTTGAGGACATCAACCACTGTACACATGGCAGTTCTTGCTTCATCAAATGTACGAGGGTTTTGAGCAAGCAAACTCCTTGCCATGCAGTGTCTCATCAATTCGTCAATCGGAATCTCAGCATCCTCGGCAAATAAACAGCAGAGCAAGAAACAAGATTGCGCATCCGAGGACCGTAACATATCGTAACTCACCCATAAGGAGGCCCAAACACTTGGGTCAATACCTTCTATTTGTGTGAGCATGTGCCTCTCTAGCTTATCCAAAGCATTCTTCCACGTGTGGTATGGCCTATCTTTTAATGCGGCTCCAAGAGCATTTATGGCGACCGGCAATCCTTTGCATTTTCTACACACTTCGCGTGCTAGGGAATCTATTTCTGGCCGAGACTCGATAGTGTTTCCCACCTTCTTCTTGAATAGGTTCCATCCTTCTCCCTCCGGTAACTCTGCAATTGGAAAATTTCTGTCGGTTTTCATTGTGATTCTTAACAAATCTTCCTTTCGAGACGTTAGCACAACTTTACACCCTATATTTCCTTCCATGACAGGAATACCTATTGCCTTCAGGTCCACCTCTTCCCAAATATCATCCAATATTACTAGATATTTCTCGCCATTCTTGAATTTATTCCACAACTTTCCCTTTTCATCCTTCGTGGCATCCAATGTTAAATTCAATTTGTCAGCTAGTTTTTTTTGTATGTCCTTCACATTGTGATCCTTAGAGACAGCTACTAGCGGGACTTGCTTAAAAGTTCCATCATCTAGCATTTTTTTTGCGACCTTCTCGACTAATGTGGTCTTACCGACTCCTCCTAGCCCATACACGCCAATCATTTTAACTTCGGGATCTTTTAAGTTTTAACACACCCACAATAGCCTCAAGAATTGGTGTCCGAGAATTCAAGTGAACATAATTCTCGGCGGATGGAAATTCAAGTTCTGGAGGAGGTGGCTTAGGGTGTGAAATTTTATCAAAATGGCTTTCCTGAGCGAGTTTCTTGACATCCTCTATCTTCTCTTCTGCTTGTTTGCTCAATCGGTACCTCCACTTGATGTTAGTACATGAGCATGAAAAGCAGTGCATTTGTGCCCCGTCTGTACTTTGCCCCACAAGGTTCTGAACGTAATTCTTCACTGTGTCCACGTCTGTTTGCCATTTTAAAACATCCTCCTCAATCTCTTCACCGCGATCATGAGCCTCTTTTACTGCTCGTTTGATTATTTTCCTATGAACTTCAAGAGTTGTCATTTGACTCATTTCCCTTTGCAAACTGTCCAAGTTTGTCCTGTAATGACAAACGTATTTTCTTGCTTTAGTGATTGCTTTGACGGCTTCATCAAAGACCATACATCCCAAATGCTCAATTATGCCTTGCGGAGTACACATTTTCTGCTAGGGCGTTAGAGCTCTTCTGATACTTACAAAAGTAATGTGTACTTGATGGGATTCAAATTTGAGAGAAGATAAATAAAGCTCTTTGTATCTGCAGTAAAAAGGAAAAAGATTATTAATTAGAGGGAAAACAAATAAAGCATGATGAGCAATGACAACCAAAAAACTTTCTTGCGATGGCAGAGAGAGAGAGAGAGAGAGAGAGTAAAATATTCCACCTCTCGCTTTTTATTTTTAGTTGATTTTCATTAGTTTGTACCATGTAGGTCCAGTTGGTTCACTAAACACCTTAATTCTCTCCTTCTACGATATAATGTATGCATATCCAAACGGAGATCGTATCCTTGAATTGTGATTGTTTTGTAGTCTTTTGGATGGGAAAATAGGCCATTGACTGAAACGCCCCTTTTTAAATAAGGGTTGATGAAATTAACTGTTTTCAAAAAATAAAATTTTAAGCTCCACTATCAACCATTTTTCTCAAAATTCAGCGAAAAATCAAACCAACCCAATTAAAGAAAACAGATACATATATGGTATCGCCCCCAATGTTATACATGGGTGGTTCACACACATTTAAACATTATATAGAAATCAAAAGGAGTTAATCACAACATGAGTTGGAAGCTAGTCAATAATGACATCCTATCATTATCTCCAGGAAGAAAAAAAATCTAGTTAGAAATGTGAATATTTAGAAGGTGTGACGATTGATTTTAGTTTATCCTTTGAGAGACAGAGGGAGTACAGAGGGAGTATATAGTAAGGAAATAAATTGATAAATAATACTATTATAGGACTGAATCCTAATCCATGAGTAAGAATAGGATTAACAAACATTATGAAAGCTCCACTTAGGACCATGATTTAATTTATCCTTAAATCTATCAATTTGGCGATCTTTCGTTTTCCACGTACCATAATATATTTCTGTAATCAGCTTGTCCTCACTAACCACTCTTAGGTTGAGGCCTTTCGTGGGTCCTTCTTAGTCCGACAAAGACAATCAAAACCGTTCAATTTTTAAATTTTGTTGACAATATTAATCATGCCAAAAATCATGTTGATGAGAGAAAAATATAGTGACACACTCAACAAATGAATTCTGTGATTATATCTTTCCATTCCAGATGGACATACTTTTTGGCACAAACAATATTCTTGAAGAAATTTTGGAAAAGAACGATTTTGACCATCTTATAAGCATGGGACGCCGGGCCCCCAGCCACCCAAGCCCATTCAAGAACTTTGAATAAGTACTTATTTATAATTTTCAAGCTACAAAATAATGGGCTTAGTGAAATCATTTAAACGATGCAAAAAAAATTTAAAAATTATTTTCTTAATCACATTATTTTTGAACTTGAAAATTACAAATAAATACTTATTTTTTAAGAAGATTTTTAGAACAGGCACATCTATGTACAATATAAGATACACAATAAATATTTTTAATGTACTCTAGTGGTCCCCCCAAACTTCAAAAAATTAAATATAAAGTGGTTAATGTAGTGGAAAACAATTGATTCTTGTAGTTTGTGTATGTATGTTTGGCCAATTATAAATAGAAAATAGCTTATAATTTTTCTTGAACAATATTATTCCTTAGATTTCATGACATATTGAATTATTAAATTGTATGCAAGGAAAACTTAAAAATTCAACAACCATGTGAATATGAGGAACTTCAAGTTCAAAGTTTTGCCCCTCTCTATATGTAAATGCTAGCTCTGCCCCTACAGGATCAGGAGGGTTCAAAAAAGATCTGGACCTAAGGGTGCCGTTCAACTAAGTGACTGCAAACGAGATGATTCCCATATTTTCTTAGAAGAAAAGGGTGTTTTGAACAATTTTCGTTTCTGGTCAGCTAAAATTTTGGACAATTTTTTGTAGGTCTTTACCCTTTGACAATTTTTGTTTTCAATCGGCTAAAATTTTGGAAATGCGGTGGCCATCCACCGCACACGTATTGTGGACCCCACAAAAATACAAACAAATATTCATAAATTTTAAAATATTATTTTATGGGGATCTTGTAAAAAATCAGCACTAACGGATATCAATAGTTATGTTTTTTGAATTCGTAGGAGTGAAACTGCGAAACTGAACAATTTCAATCCTATGAATTCAGAAAAACACATCTATCGATATCCGTCGAAGCTGATTTTTACAGGGCCCCATAAAATATTATTTTAAAATTTATAAATATTTTTCTGTATTTATGTGGGGCTCGAAGTGGGCCCCAAGTAGGCTTGCGCTGGACGGTCACTGCATTTGCATACAGTGTACCTAGACTTTCTGGTGGGGTAATAATTATTGGCTAAAATTCAACATATAAATTGGAGGTGATAATTAATATACCCGTGTGTACATGCAAGCTATAATACCGAATAGGCGAATATTGCTTACCCTTTTGGCAAGTTGAAGAGGCACTAGAATTGGGGATGTATATATTCTGATATTCTGAATGCCACAATGTTTATTTGATTAGTTGATGCAACTCAAATTTGAGAAGAGAAAGCTCTCTCTATATCTGCAGTAAAAAGAAAAATATAGTAAACAGAAAAATAACATGAGAACATTGCACAACCTATGCTTCATTAACCAAAAAAAAAACTACCTTTCAACTTCCCAAAGATAGAAATATTTCCCCCTACAATTTTTTTTTTGTTTTTTAAATAATATTCTCCTGGCTTACATTACCTCATATTTTACTTCGTTTATCTCAACCAATAGCAATTCAATATAATTGGAGACACCACTGTTCTTTTTTATGATCAAAATACAAAAAGAACAATTTTTTGGATAATTAAGATTTTATACCAGAAAACAACACCGTTACAATGGGGACTAGAGGGGAACACCCCTAAATTACAATCTCAAAGAGACCAAAACACAAAGCAAAATCTCAATAGTCTCGAAGCGTCCTTTTTGTTTGGCGGCTGTTTTTTGGTGCAGGTGGCTGTTTCGGGTGAATTTGAGGGTTTGGGGTTTGGGCTTGCCGCACTTTTGTTGGTCTTTGGTTAACGTTTTGGGTTTCGGGTTGCCTTAGGTTGGTAATTTTTTCTTCGGATGCCCTTGTCCTTTTAATCTTTGTATTTTTTAGAGATTAATAAAATTCTTTTATTGAGAAAAAAATTTTAAAAAAAAAGGGGACACAGCTATAAAGAACAAAGCAAAGCAAACACCAAAGAGACTATCCACTACTCCTAGGAAACAAAAGGATTTTATGAGAGATGTCCAGAGAGTTGATTAATTTGGTAGGAGGAAAAATCATCGACCACTTGAAGAGAGGGGCCACCAACATCAAAAAAATCCCAAATCGGTTCCTCCCATCATCCCGGAGTATTGAATATAAAATCTTGATAAATACGTAAATTGTCTGCCCATTTTATATCTCCAATTTGAATTAACCCCTTTTTCATGGTAATTATATTTTTCCTCAACCAAATTCAACAAATTAACCCGTCGTATATATCTGCATATACATGTAAAATAAAAAGTGGCTATCTAATGATTAATTTCTTTTATGTGTATATGTATGTTTTGCCTTGTATGAATAGAAAATTACTATTTTTTTTTTGTTTGAAATAATGCTCCTAGCTCCATTGTGCGGGACAGGAGCCTGACTTGTGCTTGTCGTCCAACTAAGTGGCGTCCTTCGCTCAAGGCTGCGAGGACTAACTGATTCAGTCAGAGATTTCTCACGCCACGAGCAGGTCGGCGAAAATAGATTGGTGGTCTTCAACATTGCATCGGTGCTTCATGCCTATTGGTTTGAGTTGGGTTCCCGTTGGCCGTTGGGTTTTTTACTGCAAAATCGATGATGGACCCTATGTCGGAACCTCGTGCTGATTTGATCCAGTAGTACGCGTTGTAGAGTCTATTAGCCTAAGTGCATGCTTTTGTTCAGTTGCTTGTGTCTTAGATTTTGGTGGTTTTGATTCACTCCTGCTTATTGGGATATAATCTTTGCCTTCGGGCATTTGAAATGTAATGAAATTTGCCGTTGATTAAAAAAAAAAGTGACTGCAGACAAGATAATTTCGATGAGCTATATATATGATATCTAACACTATAATAAAGACCAAAAGAGTAAAATTATAAGGGCAGCATACCTGAATAAATTAGCTAGGCACACTCTTTTGTCAACTTTGAACTCCTACTGTAATGCTTTCAAGAACTCCATGATTGATTAATCGATTCCAACCAATCTTTAGGCATATATATTTGGAGGGATCTGAAATTAAGCCAATAGTAATCACTATTATCTCAATGCTCATAAAAACGCACTCATCCCAACAATATAGATTGATTTCAATGAGTTATTTTTTTTATATATCTAATAACACTGTAATAATCAACACCAAAAGAGTGAAGTTTATGGCAAACCTATTTTACCAAACAAATAAAAAAAAAAGTTTATTGCGTACCTGAATAAAATGTAGGAGTGGAGAAGATGAAGATCCAGCCAGACCACAGGAAATAGCAAACTCCGTATTGAGTGTTAAGAGATTGAGTGAGTGCAGTTGGATTGACTGAACAGGGTGGAACCATGAAGTCTTTTAATTAAAATTCTACTTTGGGTAAATTCCAACGAGTTTCCCTGAGGATTTTTATAAGGAGAATTCTACCGTCAGCCCACAAAGCTGACTATAGTACCTAACACGCGCTAGTAAATTCCTCCACGCGCTATTATCCTGCCATCTCTTTACGTCTTCTTGCACTGTCAACTTACTCTGAGTTGATTAGATGTTTTCAACAGCAAATGACCAAATTAACCCCTAGCTCTTTTGGTTTTATCTACATGCAGTCTTGCACGGTTGCACCTACTGGAAAACGAAATTAGGCTTCAAATCCCGTGTTATAACGCAGGTTCCGTTTCAGAATATCTTCTTAAAAAATAAGTATTTATTTCACATTTTTAAACTAAAAAATAATGTAAATAAAAAATAATTTTTTATTTTTTTTGCACCGTATAAAAGATTCGATAAGATTTATCAAATATGATCCATATTGTTAGGAAAATTATTTGCATAAGCATATTATTTTTGAGCTTGAAATTGCTTTCTTAAAAAATAAATATTTATTTTTGGTTTCGGAACGGGCCTAAGCACAATGACCATGTTTTCCTTGTGCATTTCCCCCTTATTTTGACCGTCGTTCACGTATGAAGAAATTTTCCCTCCAAATGGTAGCTTGCGCGCCATTAAAAAACGAAAAAGCTATGGGTAAAGCATAAAGGACTGTCGTTCAATTGATCCATTATTTTTTTTTTCGTTTTGTCTTTTTTGAATTTTTGATAAATTCGGGTGATTTTTTTTTGGGATTAGTCATCTGTCTCGACGAGAGGAGTCTAAAAAGTATAAAATTATGACCGAAAGAAAAAAAAATACTACTAAAGACGAAAAAGTATAAAACAGTTATTTTATTTGTCTAAAGTAATGTCTTATTTGAATTTTTCAATATTGGTCTATATTTTTGTACTTTTTCGATTCGTCTTGTTGAGAGGAATGATTAATCCTAAAGATTTTGATGGAAATACAAACAAAAAATTAGAAAAAATTAAAAAAAAGTGAAATAAGTTCCGACTTATAAGTTTGCAGGAACGCAACCTCTATTACAAGCCGACCACAATTAAAATAGAGCAAAACTCTCTATGGACTACTCCAAAAGTAGTATTTTTTTTGGAAACTACTCCAAAGTAATTGATAGCACTCTAAGGGGTGTTTTGGCATGCGACGCTGAAAAAAAAAAAACCACTTGGCTTATTCAAAATTTGCTCGCATTTATTAATTTTGCATTAATTTTGTGTGAATTATTGATTCATCTCAATTTTTTGTCTTTATTGAAAAAAATTTATGAGTTTCAATCATAATGTTTTACTTTTTTTGAAAACGAACCAA
>BPLS01028520.1:124318-144777 GCA_019656275.1 Rhododendron kiyosumense | reverse complement strand
AAGTCTCCCTCTCTCTCCTTCATCTCTTGTTCCCACATTGCAAGAGTAAGAGATAGAGAGGACTCACACACCCCTCTCCACTTACCAGTCAATATACTCCCTCCATCTTCCACCCCCAAAGCTCACTCCCATTCCTCCATCTCTTGCACCAAAGGTATACCACCTTTGCACTGCTTTCTGTTTTCAACCCCTGAGGGGACCCAGAAGGGTTCTGACTAGTAACTAATACTAGTCCAGACCTCTCTCTGGTAAAATAAATAAGTCGCAGAGGGCTACCCGTGGCGCACGCCATCCTCGACAAGCCGTACGCCACCTAGGGTAGTACGAGCACGGTTGGCGTGGGGATCATGGAGTGTCCATTATGTCTTCATTTCCTTCATGTCATCACCATAGCATGCTAATAACCAGTTTATTGTTTTCTGTACTTTAGAACTTTTAATGTAGCTTTCAATACTTGTACTGTCTTTGCATTCTAAAGGCCTCTGGGTTACTTCTGGTCATGATCCAGAGCCCGGATGATGTAAAGCCAAGCACCGACTGATGAGCGAGCCTGGCGTACGGCCCCCTTGGGGTGGCATACGGCATTCTTGACACGGGCCAGTGTGTGGCCCTTATATCATAGGTCCATCCCGGCCTTTTATTTCTTCCCCACTCTGTTTATGGGGTTCTTTGTGCCTTTTCTTGGCTCTTAGCCATTTCCTCTTGCCCATCTGCCTGTAATATCTATTTGAACTCATATACTGAACTGCGTGGTTTGTCCTGGGTGTGCATTGGTCCATTCCAGAGCCCAGAGGGTTGAGAGCAAGAGCCGTGAGAGATCAGAGAGGTAGTGTACGCCAGCCTAGAGGTGGCGTGCGCAGGGTATGTTGGCGTACAGTGGCCCTGCCATGGCGTGCCAGCATGTCGCCTGCTCGCGCACCCTGCAAGCAGCGTACATCATCTCACTGGACTCTTCACAGTGCTTGTTCTCAATCTATGTTCTTATGTTTAATTCAATTCGAGCAAGCAAATCATCATTCATAAACATTTTGTCATATAAACTGCAAGCTGTTACAGTATTAATCCCCATTAACTGTTCCCCCGCCCTAACTGGCTAAAAATGATCAAATGAGAGAAAAATGCAAACGTTTTATGAAATGCCCGAGTAGAGACCGATCTCCGGATTGGGCGAGAGGGGGTGCCATAAAACCCTTCCCCTCTCGTAACCTGGCTCCCGAACCTCAGATATCGAAGGTGACGACGGACCAGTCTACGCCTTTTCAAATCAAATCAAACCCTTTTTCAAATCAAATCAAAAACGTAGCAAACGTTCTCGAGTTCGGTTCCTTGGGTGCCTCACCGCTAAAACCCGAGTGGCGACTCTGAATCGAAGCGTTTCGCCGCGCCGTATTTTCCACAAAGAGGGCCGCAAACCAAAATCGGGCGATTTTCGGGGGCGCGTGCCCACAGTGGCGACTCCGCTGGGGACAATTGCATTAATTGGTATTTGGCGATTAATACGTGAGAGAACAATTTTCAAAAGCTTGTCAAAACAGTACGCTCCGCGCTGCTGAAGAACGGAATGGTAACGTAACAGGATCTCAGCATCCGACCAATCCGAACTGGGGCTTTTGCTATTGTTCACTTATGTAGTTTTCTCCAAGTATTGATTAATGAAAGTGAGCCAAGCTCAAAAGGCATTTTTCAAAACCATGTGTTTCTCTCTCATTCTAAATCATTCTGCGGCGCCTTTCCATTTGCATCGATGTTGGATAAGCCCCGTTGAGGTGTTTTGGGTAACCGGCACAGTTTACTGGAGCCCGGGGTCCTCGAATGCCCAACAACCTTGGACGATGATGAGTCGTATTACCGTTCGACCATCGCTTTGCTGCACGCATTGCAATGGGAGGTATACCGCGGCTCTAGTCGGAGGAACCCCTTTTAGCCAAAACCGGCCTCTACATGCGTACAAAGCACTAGAACCTTTCAACCTAAGACAGGAACCTACAGGGTAGGATTACTTGCATCTAACCCCCATAAACTGTCTATGTGTTACTGCTTTCCTTATCGCATGCCTGTACATACATACATCCCGTTTTGCGTAGGAGCATGCTAGGGCGGCTTTTAGGTCTGTCTCGAGTTCGTCTCATGGCTGTTAGGTCCCTGCCATGGACCGATGAAGAGTCGTGCGTCTCGATGTTGCGCGTTATCAATTTTCAAAATCCTTGAGTCAGCGAGACTTTAGGAAATCAGGATTGTTTAAGTCCATTGTCTAAACCTAGTCGAAGTTTCAAACAGAAAACTAGGAACAACGAAGAGAATGTCGTGATACCCACACCATCCCGGTTAAAGTGCTAATCACTTACACCATCAAGGCTCCGGCACAGTGCTGCTTACGCCACCTCGGTTATGGTATCACGTCATCTGCACCAAGTTGTTCCGACCTCCAAAGTTGAAACTTCGAAAAGGGAGCAGTCAAAAGGCTTAGGCTGTCTTGACATCTTTTAGTATCCATCGATTCAAAATGAGGATACACCATCGAAAAGAAATCCGAGGATTCTATGGCAGCGTCCTAACAGCATGATTTGGACTCCCTCTAGAAGTTAGAGTCTAGGAGGACACCGACGACGTTGGCATGCCCGTTTCCTTTCAATTCTTTCAAAATAAACTGTTGCAGGCTATCATTGAGCTCGTCTATTTTGCTGTTTAGCTGAACTATGGGGAGCTTCGAAATCAAGAGCCAAACCTGCTTGGGAATGTCCGTCGGGTCTGCTTGAGGGTCTGTTTTGGGGTTTGCTTTTCTGCTCGTCACAACGGAAGCTCAGTTCTGCACTCTGTCAAGGGAGGATTCGCCGCCGACCACTCCGCACGAATCTCCTCCATCCTCTCCATCCCCTCCTGCAACTCCGAAACTGGTCAAAACCGAAATCCTAGACATGGCCGACATTCCACCTCCGAATCTCACCACAATTCTAGCCGATCTCTAGCACAATCTCGCCATCATGCAACAAAGGGCCGACCAGGCTGACACTGCTATGACCAATCTGCAAGCTCTCATCAACGAGAGGCTGCCAGCTGCAAGAATAGAGGGTGAAGGGCGAGAACGCGAAGGCCCAACTGGGGAGGATATCCCGGCCGAGCAACCTGTTGCAAATCCCGAAATGGCTGCTTTAATTGCCAAGATGGCCAAACTAGAGGAGTCAGTGGCCAAGTCAGAAAGAATCAGCGCCGGGGGGTTAGACATGGACCGTCTCTGCCCTTTTCCAAATACACGGCTCCCGGAGAGGTTCAAGATGCCCGATTTGGCAAAATTCGACGGGGCGGGCGACCCGAAAACTCACTTGCTGGCTTACCATGGTGCAATGAAGCTGCATGGGGTCGAGGAGGAAGCAATGTCCCAACTGTTCCCTCAGACTTTGGCTGGCCCAGCTTTTCAGTGGTTTCTGTCCCTCGATGTCTCCAAACGCAAAACTTGGGAGGACATAGGCGCAGCCTTCTTCACCCAGTACAGCTACAATTCCCAACTCAAGATGACCACCCGGGAATTGGAGTCCACCAAAATGACTACAAAGGAGTCCTTCGCGGAATTCATTAAGCGTTGGAGGACTAAGGCTGCAGTCATGACCGATCGGCCGAGTGAGAAGGATCAGATCCGTATCATCTCCCGTAACCTGTTGCCTGACTTTGCCAAGAATCTGGTGCTAGTCCAAGGAGCCGATTGGGATACCTTCTTTAAATCTGGCCTTGCCATTGAAGAAGCTCTCCAAACTGGGGTACTGCCGCGTAGCGACCCTCCGCCTTCCTCCTCGGGATCCAAGGCCAAAACCCGTGCTTACACCGGAAGCAGCGCTGCCTTATTCGGTAACAGCAACTACGCCAATGCCACATCTGCCGGGAGCAGCACTGCCCAGGATTCCCACCACATCGCCGATATCAATCAAGTCCAAGCTCCTCAGAAACCCCGAAACCGCAATCAACCCCGGAACTTCACCAAGTTTGAGGCTCCACTCGCCCAAGTGCTAGAAAGGTTGACCAAATCCGGTCACCTCAAACCGTTGGATCCAACTCCATTACCCCAAAATCTATCCCCTAGCCACAACTCGAACGCTTTCTGTGCCTACCACCAGATGCCTGGTCACTACACCGACTCTTGCTATCGCCTCCGTCATGCGATACAAGACTTGGTAGATAGCGGAACCATTCCTACCCCTCCTAAACCCAATGTCATTACCAACTCCATGCCGCAGCACAACGGTCACCCTCAAATCAACCAGATCAACCTCACCTCCACTATAATCCAGCCTAGCTCCACCATATTCAACCCCACTGACCATATAGCCCCAACCTGCCATCCCAAACCTGTTGTGGCCTTCCCGGAGGACGCCAGTATCAATATGCTAGCCGTTGGTTGGAACTTAGAAGACAAAGCAAGAGAGCAGGAAGAGCTAGTTCACGACTGGGAGGAGCGGTATCATTTGGGTTTCCCTCAGGATCCCGTGGTCGATCAAGTACAGCAAGACCAGTGGGAGGAGGAATGGATTGCAGCGCGAGCCGATCCGCTAGATGGCCTGTCGCTGTTCATGCTTTTCTACCAACCAGAGCCAGTCTTGCCCGAGGAGGAGGAAAAGGAATACGTGTGGGCTGTGGAGCCCGATGTTGTGCAACCCGTCGAACTCCAAGGCATGGGAGGGATCAACACTAGCGATGACTTGGATGAGCAGTACTTGGACTTTTACGTCGAAAAGGAGAGTGCTTCCGATGAGCCCCGCCGGCTAGGAGCCTTCCTACCTTTGATTGACACTCTCTCGGATGCCGTGCATGAGTATGACCTAGTGGTGGGACCAACTTTCAACATCGTCCCTGTGGACCAGCCACGCCCATTGGTGGCTCCGAGTGAGGACTGCTCAATCATGACCCTCAATGCACCACCCGATGATCTGTGGAATGTTGATGAGATCGTCGATCTGAACGCGAACCCTCTCTTAGCTGACTTGTGGAAGGACGACAGAGTGGTCGACATGCAAGTGGGAGAAGAGATTTGGACTGTCAACACTGCCTTGGTAGACTCAGGCTTTTGGGATGTACCGTTCGTCACTAATCCGGGAGCGCCTTTTGAAGAAGCTGCCGCACAGGATCCGGCCTTTTGGGAGGCACAAGTCATGAGCGATCTGGAATGGGTTACGGCTTCTGATCAGGTGGCGTCGATTGACAAAGGGAAAGGCAAGCTAGAGGAGGTGCCTGCTGATTTCTGGGACTTCGTGGACACGTCGCCTTGGTGGGAAGTTGCTAACGTCACTAGGAGCGGCCGAGTTTTCCAACCGCCCAATCTTTCGGGGGGGAGCTCGTCCAATCCCGGCAATGATCAAAGACCCACCGTTCCCTCTACTCAAAAGAACGCTCCGGCCATTCCTAGCGGGGTACCTGAGGAGGATGCTATTCTGAAGCAACTGGAAAGGATACCTGCCGCCGTCTCTGTCTGGGGTCTGATATCGTCGTCAAAGGAGCATCGAGAAAGGCTGTCTTCACCGCTAGCCCGTCTTACGGTGCCAACCGACATTTCCCCCGAGGCCATGGTTGCCTTAGTCTTACCGTTACTCTCCAAGCACTCCGTCACTTTTACCGAAAAAGACCTACCCGTTGATGGAACTGCTCACAACCGCCCGCTGCACATCACTATCAAGTGTAGGGGACATTGGGTGCCGACCGTACTAATCGACAATGGGTCCGCGATCAACGTTTGCCCAATGAGGGTTGCTTACCGTTTGGGGCTCACCAAGGCTGATCTCACCCCTTCCAATCTAGCAGTCAAGGCTTACGACAACACGCGCCGCGTAGTCGAGGGGACTCTCATGCTAAAGCTCGATGCCGAGGGTTTCGAAATGGACGTGGAGTTCCATGTGGTTGACATTCCTGCCACTTTCAACTTGCTTTTGGGAAGGCCGTGGCTGCATAGAGCGGACATCATGGCTGTGCCGTCGACTCTCCATCAGAAGGTCATGCTGGGGCTTCCGACCGGAACCTTAACCATCTGCGGAGACTCTGGGATCCGCCCGCTCAAGGATGATGGGACCCCTATCTTAGGAATCATGCACGGAGAGGAAGACTCGGACTTTGGAGGGTTTGCTTTCGACACCTCCGGCTCAGTCCTAGCTATTGTCATGGATGACGACTTCATCATCAGCTCTGCTGCCCTCGAAATCATGAGGAGGATGTCATTCATGCCTGGCTTAGGGCTCGGGATCAACCAGCAAGGGATCGCTGAGTTCCCCGTCTTTCCCTTTACCGAAGGCCGCTTTGGCCTGGGATACACTCCCCCTACCAAAAAAGCCAAACTAGGGAAAGACACGGGAAAACCTCGGACCCTTTATGGCAATCCCGATAGCTATTTCGTCCGTGAAGGAGGAGGCATTGCTTATCTGGGACAGGCTGAACCATTTTGGGATCAAGTGACCAGGACTTGGCTACCGGGCTTCGAGATCTTCGCCGCCGACACTTGGTCCGATGACGAAGAGGAAATGGCAAAAGAGGAGCTAGCTGCAAAGGAATTCAAAAGGCAGTTGGTCGCAATCAAGGAAAGGGCTGACTGGTTGGTTGCTTTTGATCAAGGGGGTCTAGAGGTGCTGTTCTCCCAAGTGGGTTTGGTTGGCAAGGAAGACGAGGCTGAAGTGCTGATGCTTGGGCCCGACTCTCCAGATCTTCTCAACGATCCGACCTCCCTCATCGTCGAAGCAAAGGGTAGTCTTAATAATTGCATTTTTACTCCCCGTCTGACATGCATTGATGATGTATCTAAATCTGACACGGAGTCTGTCGAGTCTAAGTCTAGCTCAGAGTCGGAGTTTGTGCCTCTCGGCCCTCCACGTCATAGCTTTTACTTCGAGTTTGAGTCGACTGTACTTGGCAACCCCTCTGGGTTTTATGAAATGCATGATCCTGCTTCCGACTACTTTGCTGATTTCTATATAAACTGTGTCGACCCCGACGATGAAGGAATCGACTTCGACGGGAACATCCCAGCCGAGTTGCGTTCCCTCATCGAAAGGGAAGACGAAAGGCATGCTCAGCCTCTAAAAGACGAAGTAATTTTAATAAATCTGAAAGATGAGAGTGATCCCCGCATGATGCAAATCGGTTCCACCTTGTCTCCGGCAAACCATGCAGCCACAATTGAAGCCCTCAAGGATTATGCCGAGGTTTTTGCCTGGTCTCATGCAGACATGCCCGGTATCGACCCCGAAATCGTCCAGCACAGGATTCCTTTGCTACCAGGGGCTGTCCCTGTCAAACAGAAGCTTCGCAGAATGAGGCCGGATTGGGTTCAGAAGATTAAGGAAGAGGTTACCAAGCAGATCGACGCAGGATTTCTGAGGGTGGCTGAATATCCCCAATGGATTGCTAACATCGTGCCTGTACCCAAAAAGGACGGAAGGATCAGGGTCTGTGTCGACTTCAGGGACTTGAACAAAGCAAGCCCCAAAGACAGTTTTCCCTTGCCTCACATTGATGTGCTTGTGGACAACACGGCGGGGCATGCTTTGCTTTCGTTCGTCGACGGTTTCACGGGGTACAATCAGATTTTCATGGCTCCAGAGGACCAGGAGAAAACAACGTTCATCACTGAATGGGGGACTTACTGCTATGTCAAGATGCCGTTCGGTTTGAAGAACGCCGGTCCCACTTTTCAGAGGGCTCAGACGACCTTGCTTCATGACTTCATCCACAAGACAGTCGAAGTATACGTCGATGACATGATTGTGAAGGCCAAGGAGGAGGACGACTATATCCCCGCACTCAGGCAGTTTCTCGAAAGGCTTCGCAAGTACAATGTGCGTCTCAACCCGCAGAAGTGTACATTTGGGGTCACAGCAGGCAAGATGTTGGGATTTCTGATCACCAGGAGAGGAATTGAAGTGGATCCATCCAAGATCAAAGCAATTCTCGAAATGGAGCCTCCGCAGACCGAAAAGGGAGTTCGAAGCTTTCTGGGGAAAGTACAGTTTATCAGCAGGTTCATTGCTAAGCTGACTCTAACTTGTGAGCCGCTGTTTCGATTACTCAAGAAGGACGTCCCGTTTGAATGGTCAGAAAGGTGCCAAGCTGCTTTCGAGTCGATCAAGGCGTACTTGCAGAATCCGCCAGTGCTGATGCCGCCTACTCCGGGTCGACCGCTAATTCTATACTTGTCTGTGACTCCGGCAGCTATGGGTTGTTTGCTAGCGCAGGAAGGGGAAAACGGGGCTGAAAGAGCCATCTACTATCTGAGCAAGAAGATGTCTGAAAGTGAGGAGCGGTATACCTCTCTGGAGAAGACGTGTTGGGCACTAGTCTGGGTCACCAAGAGACTTAGACACTACATGCTAGCCTATTCGGTGAAGTTGATTTCTCGGATGGATCCTATCAAGTATCTGTTTGAGAAGCCAGCGCTCACCCATAAGCTAGCACGTTGGTTGCTTCTGTTAGCTGAATTCGATCTCCAGTATGTTACAAGGAAGTCAGTGAAGGGCCGTGCTGTGGCTGAATTTCTGGCTGATCATCCGGTGGAAGGACCCGAAGACGTGGATTTCACTTTCCCGGATGAGGACGTGCTAACCGTGGTCGAGAAAGTTTGGACGCTTTACTTCGATGGCGCTGCCAACCAGAAAGGATTTGGAATCGGGGTGTTGTTGATCACGCCCGCTGGTGCTCATATTCCGCTCGCTTTCAAGCTGAATTTCGACGTTACTAACAATCAAGCTGAGTATGAGGCCTGCATCGTGGGAATGGAAGCAGCAATTGCACTGGGAGTCGAGAAGCTCGAAGTTATCGGAGACTCAAACTTGGTGGTTTCCCAAGCTAACGGAGAGTGGAAGGTCCGTGAGGAAAAGCTGAAGCCTTATCATCAAGACTTGGAGGAACTGATTCCTCGCTTCAATAGGGTAACTTTCACCCATGTTCCCCGCTTGAGGAATCAGTTCGCCGACGCCTTGGCGACTTTGGCTTCAATGATCGAACTACCGATAGGGGTCAAGATGCGACCGATTGTGATTGAACAGAGGGACCTGCCCGCTTATGAATACGTCAACGCCATCGATGATGTCGATGATGGCCTACCCTGGTACCATGACATCTGGAACTTTGTGGAGCGTGGAGAGTTTCCCGTTGGGGCTACTAAGAAGGATCGAATTGCTTTGCAGCGTTTAGCCGCCCAGTACATCATCTGCGGGGGAAAGCTGTATCGAAGGTCTCACTATGGGATGCACAAGCTGTGTGTGAACGGCACCGAGGCGACAAGGATAATGGAAGAGATTCACGAGGGGGTCTGCGGTCCTCACATGAGCGGCGTCATGCTCGCAAGGAAAATCCTCAGGCAGGGTTATTATTGGTCCACGATGGAGTCACAGTGCATTGACTACGTACGACGCTGCTATAGGTGTCAGATTCACGCGAATTTGCAGCATGTTCCTCCATCCGAGCTATACGGCATGACTTCGCCTTGGCCTTTCTCAGTATGGGGAATCGATGTCATCGGGATGATCAGGCCCTCTGCTTCAAACGGCCACAAGTTCATATTGGTAGCCATCGACTACTTCACCAAGCGGGTTGAGGCCGAATCTTACAAGACTTTGACAACCGTTCAGGTCGCGCAGTTTATTCGAAAGAACATCATCTACCGGTACGGTGTGCCTCAGGCTTTTGTTTCAGATAATGGGAGTCATTTCAAGGGTAGAGTCCTGGAACTTTTCGAAGAATTCAAGATCAAGATCCATCACTCCACGACCTATCGTCCGCAAACGAACGGGGCAGTCGAAGCAGCGAATAAGAATGTCGAAATGATCATTAAGAAGACTGCTGAGTCCGCAAGGGATTGGCACGAGTTGTTACCGTTAGCCCTCTGGGGGTACCGTACTTCGATCCGCACTTCCACGGGCGCAACCCCGTTCTCTCTGGTCTATGGAATGGAGGCAGTTCTCCCGGTAGAGCTCGAAATTCCGTCTCTGAGGATTATGGCCGAAAGTGGTCTCGAGGAGGCTGAATGGCTGAGCGGCAGATTTGTCGAACTGATGTTGTTCGACGAGAGAAGGCTCCGGGCACTATATCATGTTCAAGGGTATCAGCGTCGAATTGCCCGTGCATTCAACAAGAAAGTCAAGTCGAGGGGTTTGGTCGAAGGCGACATGGTTACAAAGGAAATCCGGGCTCCAGTATTCGATCCCCGTGGGAAATTCAGGCCGAAGCGCTCTGGGCCGTACATCATCAAGACCATCCTCTCTGGGGGTGCTGCTAGGCTCATCGACCTCGACGGAAATGAATTCAGTACTTTGGTCAACCTGGATCAGCTCAAGCGCTACTATCCCTGAGAGATGCTCGTTGGATCGAAAACCACAAGGGTGGGCGATTTCAAGCAAAAGTTAGAGCAGCCTGCTAGACCGGAAACCCAAGGGGGCGGTCTAGGCAAAAATAAATAGGCAAAATCGAAAAGCTCGCTAGACCGAAAACCTGTTAAGGCGGTTCTAGGCAAAAGTTAGAGCGTAAAAGGAGAGGTAAAAATACACGAGCGAACCTTTGCCTGAACTACGTTCTGACCTGATTCCCTGCCAAGGGATACGTAGGCAGTCTCTCAATGAGACCCGGTCACCTCCTATCAAGCTGATCCATGGTCTGACATTTTGGGTTTCTCTACCAAGGCCGAGACAATTCAAAGCTCAAAAGGGGAAAACCCTTCATCTTTCAAATTTATTTTGCAAAACTACTACGTCTAATACACAAGCTGAGCATAAAAGCCTTAAAAGAAATGAAGCATGAAAAACAGAACAAAATGCTTGAGAAGCCTAAACGGCTCACAGTTTATTCTAAATACAGCAAAGTGGTTTGGAGTCAGTCAATATTTGCTCTTGCGTGCACATCTGCTCTCAGCCATCGTCTATAGCGATTCTTTAGTCGAGGGTCGAAATCTGGCATCTCCGCCTGGAGAATCCTCAGGCCCCAGCGCCTCTGATAGCCGCCCAGCGTCTGCGCGTTGAAATTGGGAAGACGGAATCCCCCGACGCTGATTTGGACATTCTCCTGCGAAGCGCCCAATTGGCGAAGGATCCGCCCGGGGATGTAGAATGTGAAGCTGGTCAGCCCCGCAATGACCATCCTGTCAAAGCCATCGGAATGGATGGCCATGTCAGGGAGGTCTAACCAAGGGCACCTCCAAGCAATTTCATCGGGCTGCATCTCCTGCATGAACTCGTACCAGCCCTCCACATCCAAGTCAGGATATCTCATCTCTCTCTGATGAACCCATTTCGGAAACAGGTTCCAGCCCGCCGCCGGTGGATGTAGTAGACTCAGCTTGTCCGATAGCCACAGCTGCATGAGTGACAAAACAAGTAAGAAGCCAGATAAGGCCCGAGCGAAAAGACAAGTAAGAAGCTAGGAAGTAACCTAAGCCGAGTGTCGAGGTAAAACGAGAATGTGCGAAAAACCAGAAAAAGGTGAGCTGAGTGAGTTTACCTGAAGCAAGAGCGGGCTCCCGTTGAACACAGCCGAATGGCCTGTGCTCACCAAATCCAAACCCAAAAGCGTCTCCGCTAGGACCAAGGGAAGCACATTTCTGCGGGCCCCCATCTGAGCAGCTACGCTCACAAGCAAAGGACTAACCCGTCCGTTGGCCAGAACAAGCAAGTAGGCCGCGAGCAGACAAATGACCAAAGCGAAGCGCCGGCGCGCTTGAATTTCCTCGCTGCCCGGGCTATCCAAGTTGACAGCCGGGCTGTACATCTCGACCAGCCGGATAATGTTCACCTGGCCGCCTTCCAGGATTGTGTTCGCCAAACCCCGGGGGATACCAAGCGAACTAGCCAAAAGTTTCGGCATGCTCTCTTGATAGGGAGGAACGACGAGCGTCGAGGATGCATAGGTGCGGAGGTACGCCTGGAACTCCTCCACGGTCGGGCACATCTCATCGTCCCCGAAATGGAAGACATGGACATCCGGGTCCCAGAATCGCAAGGCAGCCCATAGCAGCGCCGGTCGGATGGGCACATGTCGGAGAAAGCGGAACGAAGAAAGTCCGTGATATTGGAAATTGAGCCAATCGACGCTCAAAAAGGAGACTAGCCAAGGCCTGATCAGTGTGGGGAGAGGGTTATCCATGGGCAAAGCTGAGTATATACTGAAGAAAGTGGGTAATTGATGCTGTAAATACCCTGAAGTGGGCATCCCAGCTTTATAGGCTCTCAAGTTACCGTTGCAATTCGCATAAAGCATGGAGCCAAGTAGCTAGCCCCCAAACCACATCTTATCAAGTACTCTGCCTCCCCTGAACCCTCAGAAACCGTGGGGAAACCGTGTGGAGATAAAAACAAGCTTCCCCTGAAAAAGGACAGTTGGTCAGTCAAGTGGATCTGGCTCTCAGGAATTTGGCGTACGCCACCTTGGAGTTGGCGTACACATGGTTTCTTCATTATTGGCGTACGGAGTAGTACCCATGGCGTACGCCAGGTTAGCCAACCAGGAAACAGTTTCCAGCACCTACTGCCTTCGCATGGTCGTTTTTGGTCCAGAGGTTTGCTTTGCTCATTTCTTGGTTCCCCTAAATCTTAAACATCATTTGAGGCTGCAGCGAAGTGTCGGAACTCAAAAGCCGCGCTCATCGAAGATTTTGGACCATCGGAGGCCCGTTTCAAGTTCGAATCAAGGATACGGAGGGTCAAATCTCGTTTTAGAGGGCTTTGCCAAGTTTTGTTATACCGAACATGTCACATAGGCCTTGCGTGACTGTTCGGGGGTGTCTGTTTCAGTTCGGGACCATATCGAGTCATCTTTTGCGTCTTATGTCCGTTTTTGCGACATTTTTAGCTTTTTATCGGTATTCGCCATATGCCGGGGTATTCTTATCAATTTTGGCGGTTCGTACAAGTCATTGTACATCCTTAGAGTCTTTCGAAAGTGTCGGTTTCATCCGTTTCGGAAAAATACGGATTTTGATCTATTAATGCCTATTTTCCCGTATCCTCCGCGTGTCTGGGGTATATTTTGTATCCTAGGACACTTCCATCCATTTTTATTCGAGCTACGCCTTTCATGCACATGTGCGAGTGTCTGTGTCGATTCAGAACCATCACCAATGCATGTTAGATGTTAGGGGACGGTTCGTTCGCTTCTTTAAAGCACAAAATCCAATAATCAAAGAAGTCAAACGAACAGGAAATGCAAATATTATTACTACTGTGTCAAAGCCCTAAAAAGCAAAGTGTGGAAATGTATCAAGCGGCACACCGGCCCAAGCAAACCCAAAAGTAGCAGGGCACACTCGCCCAAAAGTCAACAGGCACGCAGGCCTCATATCCAAAATCCAAAGCATCTAAGTATCAAAGTCAAAAGTCAAAACAGCAAAATAGACTAAGGCTCAGTGATAGCCCTCAGTCGTCAAAAAGGTCCTCGTCGTCGTCCCCCTCGCTCTCTGCCAGCTCGCGCGGGTCTATCCGGAATCGGGGATCACCTGCGGAGTCAGAGTCGCTGCTGAGGGACACGCCCTCCTCCTCTTCTTCCTCTCCCTCTTCTTCCTCCTCCCTCCTTCTCTTTTGCGAAGGCCCCTCAGCAGGCCTCTTCTCCGCGGGTCTCTTCCTCAGCTCTCGGCGGAACGGGAGATCCTCGCTGGCAGGCGCAATCCGTACTCCCCTCTGAGTACTCGCCGCTGGCCGGGAAGAGCTCGGCGCTATCTTCTTCTGAGGAGGTGGCCTCACACTCTTTCTTCTAGGAGCCGCCCTAGCCTGTCCCTGCATTGCATTTAACTTGTCAATAATTATGTACATATTGCATATATATTGGAAATATGAAAGCAGGACTTTGTTCTATAAAAATTCAAGAGTCATACCTGAGGCCGCACGGTAGGAGCTGGAGCTGGAGGCGAATAGTGCAGCCGTAGCTGAGCACCGCTGGCAATCCTGTGGAACTCCTTCTCCATGGCCTTCATCAGGCGCACTGCCTCTCGTACCCACGTCATGGGAGCCTGTTTGCATTAAGTGATCAAGTCAGTTTACAAGGCAAGTAGTACATGTGCAAATCAAAACAAGGAAAGTACAAAGGATGCTAAGTATCGTACCGGTCCTGTGATCTCGTCGGGCTCTCTCCTATCCGGCTCAAACTGCAGAGTGGCCTCCTCTCCCTGGGCATCCCGCACAGCCAGCGTCCAAGAAAGCTGAGGAAGTCCCGTCGCCCTAGCAGACTCACTCCTCTCCCTCGGACGGGCAGTCCTACCGCCCTGTCCACGCCTCTCCTCTCCAGCAGCTCTAGCCTCAGCCTCCACGGCTCCGTGCTCAACTACTCCGAGTGGCCCCGCCAAGTATTGCCTCCGATAGACAGCGTAGTCGCGCCCAGGCTGAAGGAACGCAATAAGTCCCGCCGGGACAGTGAAGCGCTGCAGCTCAGCCAGCGTGTACTGGTCCGTGTGTGAAGCCCGAGGGGGAAGTAGACCAGGCACGACGAACTCCGAAGCCCCAAGTGACTGCCGTGTCACCCGGTCCCCTAAGTACCACTGCCATCCAAAGATCGACTCCAACAGCACTCGGCTCGCAGCTACCTCTCTGCTCCGGGAAAGGTACTCCGGCTCAACCTCCGCGGACCTCCAGGGATCCCACTCCACCTGCAAATGTTCAGCGGACAAGCAACAAGCAGTCGGTCAGCGACAGCATTAAAGCAATTCAAAGGTGATAGTAGGCAGTAGAGAGTTCAAGTTTTACCTGGGTACCCGACAGCTCGTCAAGGTATGCTCGGAAGGCCTGGAGGCTACCTCTTGCCGCCTTCTTGCCCCTGTGCGGTGGCCCCCATATCAGAGCACGGGGAAGCATCTTCAAGTCCGGGCATGTATTCTCCGGAGGGTACATCTTCAGCACCTCATAGGCCCATAGCTGCAAGTTCAAACAGTCAAAGCATCAGTGTAGCAGTTACAATTCAAAGAGAAAGGAAGTTACTTGGGAAATAAACGCTTGTAAAGTTGGTTTCTTACCTCCCACACCCTCCAGTAGCCGGCGATCGCCTTCTTCCGCCGAGAGAACTCTCCCATGAAGCTGTAGCACGTCCCCAGAGCCGCACCTCCCCAATCGTACCTAGCTGCTCCGCGCAAGTCAAGTAGGGCTGGCAAGTAGGCCGCGTGCACCGTGGACCGCTTGTTGGGATACAGCGAGGCCCCGAACAAGTACAGCAAGTAAGCCCTCGCCATCTGCTCCTCCTCCTGCTCCGAACTCGGAACCCTGCCCGTCAAATGCCAATGGAATTGATCATGGGCATACGTCTCTGAGATGCCCGCCGGCTCAAAGCCCAAGAACCACCGCAGCGCCGCTGGATCCTTGTGAATCCCCGTATCAAAAGGGATGGGATCCCCTCCTACCCTCAGACCCGTCAAAGCAGCAAAGTCCGCCGGAGTCACAGTCATCTCCCCGATCGGAAGGTGGAAGGTGTTGGAGGCATCCCACCACCTCTCAGCCAGCGCCGTGAGCAGGGCGTGGTCGCTAAGTGTAGCCGTCTGCGTGAGAATGAACGGCCTGAACCCCGCAGCATCAACCAAGGCTCTAACCCGCTCGGGCAGCCCCTGGTACAACTCAAGGGAACTGGCAGGACCACCGTGCCCTCTCGTGCTGCCTCTCGTCCTCTGCACACCACAAAAAGCAAATGGGCAAAAGTTCATCAGCATACTACAGCAAACAGTCAAATCAAGGAAAATCACAAGTCTAAACAGTCAAGCCAGAATCAGAAGTTGCATTCAAGGGTCAACTCAGGGTCTACATCACTGTGAGGTCGAAGCAACCTATTTCAAGAGCACGGTATTCTATATGCATAGGGTGTTCTTTCAAAAGTCGATTCTCTTCTCAAAAAGGGCAGTTCATTCAGTCGAATCAAAGGCATAGCATTCTGTAGGGGGATGAAAACAATTAGTGTTCTGAACAACACCAACTGGCAGCGGCTGCACGTGCCTCTACACCGGAACCCTAGTTCTTCGCCGGAACCCTAATCTGCAAAACAGACAAGGGGTGAGCGCACCTTTGCCTCTCGTGGCAAAGGCCCTCCGATGCTTAAGTTAGTATCACGTACTGGTCTCAACCCTAGTTATCAGTAGGAAAGCAATAAGAGATGGCCAAATATTGCGTACCTTTTACCTCCAGGTTTACCTCATATTTATAGATTCGTGGATGCTTGCTGCCTAAGCATCCCTGTTGCCCTAGGATTCCTACCTCGTATAGGAAACCTAGTACCTCATGGATTCTCGTTCCCTTATCGGTATTAATAACCTAACCATTATGGGACTCTTTCCCATAATTATCCGAACACCCCACTTACGTTGGGTCTCTTGCATCGATCCTATTTACTCGGGATCTTATCCTTTTATGGAATATTACCATTCTGGAACATTCTTGCCGCGACATCATCTAGGGCAACTTCTCCTACTGTTCGGCTAACTCAATGCCGAACAGTCCTCCTGGACCAATGACCCCACATGTAATTGGTCCATGTAGTTATGTCCGGTCAAATGACTTCACATGTCTTTTGACTTCATCGGCCGAACAGACTGATCTGGACCGATGCCTTCACATGTCACTGGCCCAGATCGCCGCTCATCGCACTGCCCGGCAATAAACTTATCATGTCTGCCACGTGTCCCTAACACATCACGTGTTCGGCGACTAATCTTACCTGTTCGGGAATACCTCCCTACACATTCTATTAGTCAAATTCAAGTTCCAATATTAGCAAGTCGAGGCAGCCTACAGTCGAATCAAGTCCGTTATCACATGGTTCTTATCAATCCTCTAGCAACTCTACAGTCGAAGTTCAAGTTCCCTCTGATCAAGTTTCCATCTGTCAAGTCAAGTTATCAGGCATACAGGCGTCACTACATTATCAAGGTACATGCACAAACAAGCTACGTACAGTCATAATCAATAAGGGACTTAAATCAAAAGTGAGCTCAAAGGGAGTACCTGCGCCCAGTCCACTGACAAGTGCCACTCAGGGTCTCTCAGCACAAGCTCTGCGTCGTAGTCATCACGACGGGGGACATAACTCTCGAACCCGGAGGGTACGAACAAGTGTGGCTCCGGAGGAGCATAGGTCCCGGCATCAAAAGCCGCCCGACCTGCAGCCCGCAGCGCCTCTGCCCGCTCCACTGCCCGCTCATGAGCCAGGCCACCCTCCTCCTGGGCCTGCTCAGCCGCCTCCATCTCCTCTACAAAGGCCTCCTCCGCAGCCTTGGCCCTCTCGGCCTCCACCCGCAGGCGCTCCTCCGCCTGAGCCTGCGCAATCTGTCTCAACCTCTCCTCCCGGGCCGACATCACCGCCTTCACCACCGTAGGGTTCTCTCTCAACAGCCGGTCGAGCACCTCCTCCGTCACGAACTCTGCGAAGTCCCCGCGCGTAATGGGAATGTGCGCCGAGGACCCCGCCGCTGGTCTGAACTCTGCTGGCCCCGTGAGTGCCCCGAGGGAGCCCTCCTCCGCTGCAACATCCTTACCCCTCGCCGGATCTCTTCTCGGCATCTCCGGCAGGGCGTCACCGCCGCCAGCATCACCACCGCCACTGCCGGCCCCAGATGGGCCCAAGCCCGTGACCACCAGGGCTTCCACCCCGCTCCGGGAGTCCAACCGACTCACCCGTGGCCCCCCTGTCTCAGCCAAACCTGGCGTACGGTCGGTCGACCCCGCCGTACGCCTCCTGTCGCCGCCGGCCATCTCTGCTGCATGGCCACCGTCGTCCCGCTCCTCGCCTGAGACCGCTGTACCAGTGCCCGACGGGGGCATGCCTGATGCTTGATCGTCGATTCGAGGCATCTCGGCCCCGTCTCCGCTCGTCTTCGGCCCTTCCCCGTCCTTACCGCCGCCATTGCCGCCGCCTCTACTGATTTCGGCCATGGATGAGTTTGGTTAGGTTGATTTTTGAAGGAATGAAGAAGTTTGAGAGTGGAAGGAAGGATTGAGAAGAGTTTGAGAGCCTTTGGAACTTCAAAAACCGAAGGATGGCGGTTTCAAGCGTCCTGCAGAAGCTTATACGTCATGAGGACCGAGCTGGGCCGGGTCTGGGCTCGGATTTGGGCCAGGCCAGAAAGATTTCTGGCGTACGCCAGCTTTATTCTACCGTACGCCACGTTTTATTGGGCCGTGGGCCCAAATGCCATGGATCAAGCTTTTCCTTCTCGAAATGGAAGCCTGGATGGACCAGATGCTTATTTGTACCCCTGGTGGACTATCCTCGAGCAGAATTCCGTCCGCCCAATTCAATCAACGGCGATCCGTCCGCCCAATTCAATCAATCAACGGCGATCCGTCCGCCCAATTCAATCAACGGCGATCCGTCCACCCAATTCAATCAATCAACGGCGATCCGTCCGCCCAATTCAACCAATCAACGGCGATCCGTCCGCCCAATTCAACCAATCAACGGCGATCCGTCCGCCCAATTCAACCAACCAACGGCGATCCGTCCGCCCAATTCAATCAATCAACGGCGATCCGTCCGCCCAATGCAATCAATCAACGGCGATCCCTCCGCCCAATTCTGCCCTCCGCGAGCAGCAATCTTTCTCAAATAATCTGTCTGGCCGAATTCACCAATCAGGTTCTTTACATTTCATGTCGTTTTCGATCAAGTATGTTCTGTTTTGGATATCCTCGAGAGGGTGTCTAGAAAACCTTCGACGTTACTTGTACCCGTTCAAATGGTGCTCCAAGTGCCGTCAAAGGGGGGCTCCTGTAGACACCCTATTCTGGACCATCCGGATCAGCACGTTTTCGGTCTTTTCGCCTATTATTATTACCCCAATGATGATAAACGGTCGAAAACTCCCCGAGGTCGATGGAAGGTCGTGAGCTTTGAGCGTTGGACCCTCCCCTTTCAAATCCCTTCAAACCCTTTCAAATCCAGAGCCAAATAAGCCTCAGCAAAGCCATACCTGGCTTACGCCACCTCTTCCTTAGCGTGCGCCAGGATTTTGCCACGTGTCGGACATCGACCGTTGACTGAGTTTGACCTGGCGCACGGCGGCTTATAGATGGCGTACGGAGGGTCAAGGCCGGTCAAAACACCCCTTTTCCGTCACGTGCTCGAAACTTTGTAACTGCCCCAGTACACTGCAGAGCCCCCTGATCATTCCTCTGCAGGCCCGTCCCCCTCTCTCTCCTACACACCCCATCAAGGCAAGTCCCATGCATTTAATGCATGGGAGGCTACTAACTCAACCCAACCAGTCCTTAACCCTATTGGCCAGGCCTGGTCTCAGCCATCTCTCCTCCATAAATACCCCCCTTGCATTCATTTGCAAGGGGTTAGCTACATTAACTCTTCAAGTCTCCCTCTCTCTCCTTCATCTCTTGTTCCCACATTGCAAGAGTAAGAGATAGAGAGGACTCACACACCCCTCTCCACTTACCAGTCAATATACTCCCTCCATCTTCCACCCCCAAAGCTCACTCCCATTCCTCCATCTCTTGCACCAAAGGTATACCACCTTTGCACTGCTTTCTGTTTTCAACCCCTGAGGGGACCCAGAAAGGTTCTGACTAGTAACTAATACTAGTCCAGACCTCTCTCTGGTAAAATAAATAAGTCGCAGAGGGCTACCCGTGGCGCACGCCATCCTCGACAAGCCGTACGCCACCTAGGGTAGTACGAGCACGGTTGGCGTGGGGATCATGGAGTGTCCATTATGTCTTCATTTCCTTCATGTCATCACCATAGCATGCTAATAACCAGTTTATTGTTTTCTGTACTTTAGAACTTTTAATGTAGCTTTCAATACTTGTACTGTCTTTGCATTCTAAAGGCCTCTGGGTTACTTCTGGTCATGATCCAGAGCTCGGATGATGTAAAGCCAAGCACCGACTGATGAGCGAGCCTGGCGTACGGCCCCCTTGGGGTGGCGTACGGCATTCTTGACACGGGCCAGTGTGTGGCCCTTATATCATAGGTCCATCCCGGCCTTTTATTTCTTCCCCACTCTGTTTATGGGGTTCTTTGTGCCTTTTCTTGGCTCTTAGCCATTTCCTCTTGCCCATCTGCCTGTAATATCTATTTGAACTCATATACTGAACTGCGTGGTTTGTCCTGGGTGTGCATTGGTCCATTCCAGAGCCCAGAGGGTTGAGAGCAAGAGCCGTGAGAGATCAGAGAGGTAGTGTACGCCAGCCTAGAGGTGGCGTGCGCAGGGTATGTTGGCGTACAGTGGCCCTGCCATGGCGTGCCAGCATGTCGCCTGCTCGCGCACCCTGCGAGCAGCGTACATCATCTCACTGGACTCTTCACAGTGCTTGTTCTCAATCTATGTTCTTATGTTTAATTCAATTCGAGCAAGCAAATCATCATCCATAAACATTTTGTCATATAAACTGCAAGCTGTTACAGTATTAATCCCCATTAACTGTTCCCCCGCCCTAACTGGCTAAAAATGATCAAATGAGAGAAAAATGCAAACGTTTTATGAAATGCCCGAGTAGAGACCGATCTCCGGATTGGGCGAGAGGGGGTGC
>BPLS01028520.1:31453-93581 GCA_019656275.1 Rhododendron kiyosumense | reverse complement strand
CTCGTCGGGCACGTGAGCAGATGACATGCTGGCACGCAATGGCAGAACCACTACACGCCAGTAGACCCTGCGCACGCCACCTATGGGTTGGCGTACACTACCTATCTGATTCCTCACGGCTCCTATTCTCAATCCTCTGGGCTCTGGAAAGGGACCAGCGCACACCCAGGACAAACCACGCAGTTTCAATATATAAGCTAAGTACAAATTACAGGCCGACAGACGAGATGAAAGGCTAAGAGCCAAGAAAAAGGCACAGAAAACCCCATAAACAGAGTGGGGAAGAAAAAGAGGCCAAGATTGACTCATGATATAAGGGCCACGCACTGCATTGTGTCAAACATGCCATACGCCACCCCACGGGGCCGTACGCCAGGTTTGCTCGTTAGTCAGTGCTTGGCTTTACATCATCGGGGCTCTGGATCATGACCAGAAGTAACCCAGGGGCCTTAAAATCAGGAAAAGACACATATATTGAAGACTATATTTACACAGTTCTAAGATTCAGAAAGCGGTAAACTGATTATTTAGCATGCTGGGAGGTGATGACATGAAGGAAATAAGCAAATAAAATGGTCCTCCATGATCCCCATGCCACTCGTGCACGTACAACCAAAGGTGGCGTACGGCTGAAAGGAGGTGGCGTGCGCCATGGCTTGATCATTTCGACTGATTTATTTTACCAGAGAGGGGCCTGGACTAGTATCAGTTACTAGCCAGGGCCCTTCTGGTTCCCCTCAGGGGCTGAAAACAGAAAGCAGTGCAAAGGTGGTATACCTTTGGTGCAAGAGATGGAAGAGTATGAGAGAGCTTTGGGGTTGAAGATGAAGGGTTTGTATTGACTGGTGAGTGGAGAGGGGTGTGTGAGTCTTCTCTATCTCTCACTCTTGCAATGTGAGAACAAGAGATGAAGGAGAGAGAGGGAGACTTGAAGAGTTAATGTAGCTAACCCCTTGCAAATGAATGCAAGGGGGGTATTTATGGTGGAGAGAGGCTGGGATCAGGGCTGCTCAACTGGGGTTAGACAAAGGTTAGGTTAGGAGAGGAGCCTCCCATGCATTTAATGCATGGGACTTGCCTTGATGGGGTGTGTAGGAGAGAAAGGGGGACGGGCCTGCAGAGGAAATGATCAGGGGGCTCTGCAGTGTACTGTGGCAGTTACAAAGTTTCGAGCATGTGATAGAAAAGCGGTGATTTGACCGGCCTTGACCCTCCGTACGCCACCTATAAGCCGCCGTGCGCCAGGTCAAACTCAGTCAACGGTCGATGTCCAACACGTGGCGAATTCCTGGCGCACGCCAAGGGAGAGGTGGCGTAAGCCAGGTTTGGCCTTGCCGAGGTTTATTTGGCTCTGGACTTGAAGGGTTTGAAGAGGCTCAAAATGGTTTGAAAAGGGAGGGCCCAATGCTCAGAGCTCATGACCTTCCATCGATCACGGGGGAGTTTTCAACCGTTTATCATCATTGGGGTAATAATAATAGGCGAAAAGACCGAAAACGTGCTGATCCGGATGGTCCAGAATAGGGTGTCTACAGGAGCCCCCCTTTGACGGCACTTGGAGCACCGTTTGATCGGGTACAAGTAACGTCAAAGGTTTTCTAGACACCCTTTCGAGGATATCCAAAACAGAACGCACTTGGTCGACAAAGACATGAATTGTAAAGAACCTGATTGGGTGAATTCAGCCAGACAGATTATTTGAGAAAGATTGCTGCTCGACGTTGATTGAAATTGGAATTGGGCGGACGGATCGCCGTTGATTGATTGAATTGGGCGGACGGATCGCCGTTGATTGATTGAATTGGGCGGACGGATCGCCGCTGATTGATTGAATTGGGCGGACGGATCGCCGCTGATTGATTGAATTGGGAGGACAGAACGGGCTGCCGTAGAAGGTGGACTCTCCTGGGGAATAACCCTTTGCAAAAGTATCGACTCTGTTGGGGAAAGAGAATCATTGGACAGGTGGACCGTGATTGATTTGAGGTTGGGCGAATAGATCGCCATTGATGAATTGAGCCGGACGATGTTCTGGTCGTTGTTGATTTAGATAGCACGAGGGAATCATTCTTTAGGATGAACATGCCGCTTGTGGATTAGACTGGACCGGCGGACGGACCATCGTTGAGTTAAGACGGTGGGTCATCAGTGAGGACGACTCGAGAACCATCGTTGATTTGAGACGGTGGGCCATCGTTGAGGGACGACTCGTTAAACCATCGTTGAGTTGTGACGGTGGGTCATCGTTGAGGGACGACTCGTTAAACCATCGTTGAGTTGTGACGGTGGGTCATCGTTGAGGGACGACTCGTTAAACCATCGTTGATTTGGTTGAAAGAGGGTTTGAACTTTGTTGGAAAACGGGGATGGGCAGACCATCATTGAATGCCGAGGCGGACTCTCCCGGGGATGAATCGGTTGCAGACAAGTCATTGCCCTTGGGGATCGAACCTTCTTCGGCCCTAAGAAACTTCAACAGCCACGGGTAGGTCGTGTCAGGTAGGTTAAATTCCATTTGTTGGGAATCAGAGCCAATCTCCTTATCAAAGACCATCCGAGACAGAGCAATAAGACTGTTGGGAGCTGCACTTGCTGTAGATAGATGTGGATCAGGATAGGCGGACGATTTTTATAGACTGTTTGGACGGGCGGACCATCGTTGTGGTGATTGATTGGATGGGCGGCCGCTGAGTAGAACGGCGGACAATATTCTGAATGCCATTTGTGGCTTGGAAATGGACGATATGGCTGATTGCTGTTGATGGATTGAAGTGGATGACATTCTGATCGTCGTTGAATTGAATTGACTTTGAGGGACGATATGGCTGACTGTCGTTGATTGATTTGATTTGAAGAACGATATGGCTGACCGTCGTTGATTGAATTGATTTGAAGGACGATATGGCTGACCGTCGTTGATTGAATTGATTTGAAGGACGATATGGCTGACCGTCGTTGATTGATTTGAACAAGACTGGAGGATCATTCTTCAGGATGAATGTGCCGTCGGTGAACTTGGAATTGAGTAGCACAAGTCATGGCTGCTTTGAATTGTATTCTGATGCCCAAAGTGTGCTCCAGGTGCTAGTGGAGTGGGATAGTGAGGCTATGTGCTTGACATTTGCCATGGAGAGATGGTCAGGAAGAACGGCATGTGGCACCCCCTTTATAATTGCACTATCCCAAAGCAGCAGCTTCTGCTTGAGTTCCAGTAGTGACTTGATCCCAGGTGCGAAACCCCAAAATCTTGACTACTTGCTGCTTTCGATGTTGGATAAACATGCCTTAGCACTTGATAGGCTGTTCCTGTTTTCCACAGTCGATATACAATATGCAATGATATGTACTAAATTGAATGCACACATTGACAATGCAGACACAAGCTAAGGGCGGCTCCTAAGAGGACGACAACGGTTGAGGACTACCACTGAGTCTTATTACTTTATGCCTTCTGCTTTTGAGTTTCGGGCTTGCTTGCCAAAATAGAGGGGCATTGAGCGGGCCAGCGTGTTCCCAGTTGACATTTAACAGCGGTATTGGACCTGCGTGCCCGTTCCTTGATGCTTGGGCGGATGTGCCCCATAGATATGATTTGCTCGGCCTTAGGTTGACATGCTCTTGCTGTTCACAAAATTCCATTTGCTTGGATAGGAGATAGAAGCTAGGGTAGCAATGTAAAAATTGCATTTTTCAGTTTTTTGACTCTCCTTTGAGGAAAAGCGTATAAACCCACTACTAATATCTAATTTGCATTGACAAGTGAACTAAGCTGACACATACACACATATATGAATAAACTCGTCTAGCTTGAATGAAAAGGGAGAAAGAGCCCCAGGATAAGACATAAACTTTTAGACACATGGAAAATAATGAGATTTTGGGCAATAATGAGCCAAGCCCCAAATATTCCTCGACGGGTGAAACTGACACTTGCGTAAGGTCAAATAGATGTATGCTGACCAGTAAGAACAAACAAAATTGAAAAGAAAGCCCCAGAATGGGAAACAGACTGAAACATTCGAAAAATACCGCAAAAATGGACAAAAAGACACAAATGGAACGACTCGTATAGGCCCGGACTGAAACCGACACCCCCGTGCAGTCACATAAGGTCCACATGACTTGCACAGCATGACAAAACTTGGCAAAAGCCCATTGAATGGTATTCGAGGTGCTTTGAACTTGAGATGGAAAAAGACGAGTCGGCAGCAGTAGCTAACTGCTTCTGACTGCTGCTGGATTGAAGAAGCGCACGGGTTTGAGACCAATGTGCATAACTTTGAACAAAAGCGCGTGAACTTTGGATTAGCGCGCATGACTACAAATCCACTGCGGCTACCAGACTTCGCTGAACTTAGAATAAGCTGTGAGCCGTTAGGCCTCGCAAGCATTTCGTTCTGTTTTTGATGCTTCAGATATTTTAAGACTGTTGCTCAGCTTTGAAATTAAAGAAGTAATTTGAAATAAGATTTGAAAGATGAAAGGTTTTCCCCCATTCTGCACAAATGAAACTTGTTTTCTTCTTGACTACGGCGATGTACCAAAGCCTTGGATCCAATTGATAGATTGCGACCGAACTTTAAGGAAGGATTTGTCAAAACATAGTTCAGGCGATAGTTCAGGCGGCCAACGTGGTGCACCAAAGCCAAAACTTGAGATCCAGTTGATAGATTATGACCGGGTCTCGAAGAGAGAGACTGCCTACGTATCCCCTTTTGGAGAATCAGGTCAAAACGTAGTTCAGGCCAAGGTTCACTCGCGTATTTCACCTCTCCTTTTACGCTCTAACTTTTGCCTAGTGCCACCTTTCAGGTTTCGGCCTAGCGAGCTTTCGACCTTTTTTTTTTTTTGCCTATTTATTTTTGCCTAGACCGCCTCCTTAGGTTTTCAGTCTAGCAGGCTGCTCTAACTTTTGCTTGGAATCGCCCACCCTTGTGGTTTTCGATCCAACGAGCATCTCTCAGGGAAAAGCAACACTTGAATTGATCCATGTTAACCCCGGTATTGAATCCGTTGCCGTTGAGATTGATGAGCTTTGATTGTGGCCCTAGATAGAATGGCCTTGATAGTGAAAAGGGCATTACTGCTTTGTTTGGAAATGTCTCGCTCCAGGCCACTTTTACACCTTTTTAATGTGCACTTGATGGAACACTGTTGTTACTGTTTTGAACATGGTATAAGGCTTGGAGCCTTCTGAGCTTCTGCTTTCTGGCTTGGCATTCGGTAGTAAGGGATTCAATACTTCTTTATCTCATGATCGACACCAGGCGTGTCTTTGTAAGACCATGCCAAGATGTTGTTGAATTCTTTGCACGGGCACAATGCTCTTCTGGGGATAGCGCCGAAACAATTTGAAGCTTCTAGGGGTCTACCTCATCTTTCAAGTTTATTAGAAATTACTTCTTCTTTTAGAGGCTGAGCATGCCTTTCGTCTTCCCTTTCGGCGAGGGAACACATTTCCTTGGGGAGATTCCCATCGAAATCTATCCCTTCGTCGTCAGGGTCGACACAGTTTATCAAAAAGCCAGCAAAGTACTTAGAAGCAGGATAATGCATATCATAAAACCCTCAGGGCTGCCAAACACAACAAAACGACTCGAATTGAGAATAGAAGCTACGACATGGAGGGCCAAGAGGCACGAACTCTGACTCAGAGCTAGACTTAGACGACTTGACAGACACTGTGTCAGACTTAGACTCAAAAGTGTCAATGCAAAATAGACGCGGCTGAAAATGCAACTTTTATAGTTACCCTTGACTTCCTTTTAGAGAGGCGGGAGCTAGAGGGCAGCAGGCCCAAACAACAGCACTTCGGCCCTTTCAGCTTCTTCGGCCAGCCCCACTTGAGAGAACTCCTTGAATAACAGCCTCAAAGTCCATTTTCTCCTTTGATTGTTTAAGCTTCCTCTTGAATTCCTCCTTTGCAGGCTCATCACTGTCAACACAGGTGTCGACGGTAAGGATCGAGTGATCTTTCGGGACGATGTGGAGGCTAGGATTGAATATGGTGGAGCTTGGATTGATTTGAGTGGAGCTGATGGATATCTGGCTAACATGTGGGTTGGAACCGTGTTGAGGCATGAGCTTGGAAATGACTTTGGGCTTTGATGGGAATGGAGCTAGAATGGTGCCATTATCGATGAGATCTTGAATGGCATGTCGAAGGCGGAAGCAGGCATCGGTGAGATGGCCAGACATTTGATGGAAAGCACAATAGGCATTTGAATTGTAGGATGCCAGAAGTGTTCGAGGTGAAAGAGCTGGAAGGAGTGGTTTGAGGAAGCCAGCTTCGAGGAGCTGCTCATAAACTGAGGACAACGGTGTGGAAAAGCGAGAGAATGTCCTTGGTGGGTTCCGACGATCGAATTGAGGAACATGATGTACTCTTTTGCCTTTGGGATTGATTTCTTTGTTTAGCATATCCTCCCTTTCGGCATTGGCTTTGAACAATGATCCAGCATTCTCCTTTGCTTGAGTCTTGGCTTCATGAAACTCAGCCAGGTCTTTGAACATATGCTTTGAGCACTTTCCGACCGCAGGAGTGTGGCAGGCTTGAGAGGATTCCTTGATTGGCCCCATATCCGATTGCGGGGCTATGGTGGTAAAGAGATCAACCAGTCCCTGGACCATGATCATTTGTTTGTCCATTTTGTGACTTAGTTCCTCTACAGCCCTCTTCAGTTCAGCCATATCTGTTTGTGCTGTCATTTTGGATTGATGATCGGTGAGGGTGATGGCCTAGAGCTTTGGACAGCAAAGTAAATGAGAACTCAGTGGCGTTCCTGCAGCAAGTTTTTGAAAGAATTTGAAAGAAATGCAATGCGCATGTCATCATCGTCGGTGTCCTCCTAAACTCTAACACTAGAGGGAGTCCAAGTCATGTTGTTAAGCCGCTGCCATAGGATCCTCGGATTTCTTTTCGACGGTGTATCCTTGTTTTGAATCGATGGATACTAAGAGATGTCAAGACAATCTAAGCCTTTTGACTGCTCCTTTCTCGAAGTTTCAACTTTGGAGGTCGGAACAACTTGGTGCAGATGGCGTGATACCATAACCGAGGTGGCGTAAGCAGCACTGTGCCGGAGCCTTGATGGTGTAAGTGATTAGCACTTTAACCGGGATGGTGTGGGCATCACGACATTCTCCTCGTTGTTCCTAATTTTCTGTTTGAAACTTCGACTAGGTTTAGACAAAAGACTTAAACAGTCCTGATTTCCCAAAGTCTCGCTGACTCAAGGATTTTGGAAATTGATAACGCGCAACATCGAGATGCGCGACTCTTCATCGGTCCATGGCAGGGTCCTAACAGTCACGAGACGAACCCGAGACAGACCTAAAAGCCGCCCTAGCATGCTCCTACGCAAAGCGGAATGCATGTATGTACAGGCATGCGATAAGGAAAGCAGTAACACATAGACAGTTTATGGGGTTAGATGCAAGTAATCCTACCCTGTAGGCTCCTGTCTTAGGTTGAAAGGTTCTAGTGCTTTGTACGCATGTAGAGGCCGGTTTTGGCTTAAAGGGGTTCCTCTGACTAAAGCCGCGGTATACCTCCCATTGCAATGCGTGCAGCAAAGCGATGGTCGAACGGTATTACGACTCATCATCGTCCAAGGTTGTTGGGCATTCGAGGACCCCAGGCTCCAGTAAACTGTGCCGGTTACCCAAAACACCTCAACGGGGCTTATCCAACATCGATGCGAATGGAAAGGTGCCGAAGAATGATTTAGAACGAGAGAGAAACGCAAGGTTTTGAAAATGCCTTTTGAGCTTGGCTCACTTTCATTAATCAATACTTGGCGAAAATTAGTAAAAGCCCCAGTTCGGATTGGTCGGATGCTGAGATCCTGTTACGTTACCATTCCGTTCTTCAGCAGCGCGGAGCGTACTGTTTTGACAAGCTTTTGAAAATTGTTCTTTCATGTATTAATCGCCAAATATGGATCAATGCAATTGTCCCCAGCAGAGTCGCCACTGTGGGCACACGCCCCCGAAAATCGCCCGATTTTGGTTTGCGGCCCTCTTTGGAAAATACAGCGCGGCGAAACGCTTCGATTCAGAGTCGCCACTCGGGTTTTAGCGGTGAGGCACCCAAGGAACCGAACTCGAGAACGTTTGCTACGTTTTTTTATTTGATTTGAAAAGGGGTTTGATTTGATTTGAAAAAGGCGTAGACTGGTCCGTCGTCACCTTCGACATTTGAGGTTCGGGAGCCAGATTACGAGAGGGGAAAGGGTTTTATGGCACCCCCTCTCACCCAATCCGGAGATCGGTCTCTACTCGGGCATTTTTGTAAAACGTTTGCATTTTTCTCTCATTTGATCATTTTTTAGCCAGTTAGGGCGGGGGAACAGTTTAATGGGGATTAATACTGTAACAGTTTGCAGTTTATTATGACAAAATGTTTATGGATGACGATTTGCTTGTTTGAATTGAATTAAACGTAAGAACATAGATTGAGAACAAGTACCGTAAAAGAGCTCAGTGAGGTGGTGTACGCTGCTCGTCGGGCACGTGAGCAGATGACATGCTGGCACGCAATGGCAGAACCACTACACGCCAGTAGACCCTGCGCACGCCACCTATGGGTTGGCGTACACTACCTATCTGATTCCTCACGGCTCCTATTCTCAATCCTCTGGGCTCTGGAAAGGGACCAGCGCACACCCAGGACAAACCACGCAGTTTCAATATATAAGCTAAGTACAAATTACAGGCCGACAGACGAGATGAAAGGCTAAGAGCCAAGAAAAAGGCATAGAAAACCCCATAAACAGAGTGGGGAAGAAAAAGAGGCCAAGATTGACTCATGATATAAGGGCCACGCACTGCATTGTGTCAAACATGCCATACGCCACCCCACGGGGGCCGTACGCCAGGTTTGCTCGTTAGTCAGTGCTTGGCTTTACATCATCGGGGCTCTGGATCATGACCAGAAGTAACCCAGGGGCCTTAAAATCAGGAAAAGACACAGATATTGAAGACTATATTTACACAGTTCTAAGATTCAGAAAGCGGAAAACTGATTATTTAGCATGCTGGGAGGTGATGACATGAAGGAAATAAGCAAATAAAATGGTCCTCCATGATCCCCACGCCACTCGTGCACGTACAACCAAAGGTGGCGTACGGCTGAAAGGAGGTGGCGTGCGCCATGGCTTGATCATTTCGACTGATTTATTTTACCAGAGAGGGGCCTGGACTAGTATCAGTTACTAGCCAGGGCCCTTCTGGTTCCCCTCAGGGGCTGAAAACAGAAAGCAGTGCAAAGGTGGTATACCTTTGGTGCAAGAGATGGAAGAGTAGGAGCGAGCTTTAGGGTTGAAGATGAAGGGTTTGTATTGACTGGTGAGTGGAGAGGGGTGTGTGAGTCTTCTCTATCTCTCACTCTTGCAATGTGAGAACAAGAGATGAAGGAGAGAGAGGGAGACTTGAAGAGTTAATGTAGCTAACCCCTTGCAAATGAATGCAAGGGGGGTATTTATGGTGGAGAGAGGCTGGGATCAGGGCTGCTCAACTGGGGTTAGACAAAGGTTAGGTTAGGAGAGGAGCCTCCCATGCATTTAATGCATGGGACTTGCCTTGATGGGGTGTGTAGGAGAGAGAGGGGGACGGGCCTGCAGAGGAAATGATCAGGGGGCTCTGCAGTGTACTGTGGCAGTTACAAAGTTTCGAGCACGTGATAGAAAAGCGGTGATTTGACAGGCCTTGACCCTCCGTACGCCACCTATAAGCCGCCGTGCGCCAGGTCAAACTCAGTCAACGGTCGATGTCCAACACGTGGCGAATTCCTGGCGCACGCCAAGGGAGAGGTGGCGTAAGCCAGGTTTGGCCTTGCCGAGGTTTATTTGGCTCTGGACTTGAAGGGTTTGAAGAGGCTCAAAATGGTTTGAAAAGGGAGGGCCCAATGCTCAGAGCTCACGACCTTCCATCGATCACGGGGGAGTTTTCAACCGTTTATCATCATTGGGGTAATAATAATAGGCGAAAAGACCGAAAACGTGCTGATCCGGATGGTCCAGAATAGGGTGTCTACAGGTTGTCCCAAATCCTTGTTATCTTATCTAATTTATCCAATGACAAGCTTTTCAGGATAGGAAAAGCAACCTACAAAGTTGTTTGCAAAATACTCCCTCCGTCCCGCAATGTTTGGCACTTTGGTGCTTTTCCTTGTCCCATAATATTTGGCTAGTTTAAAAAGTCAAGAGCAAAATTAGGTGAAATTTCCATTTTACCCTTTTCTTTTGCACTCTAAACAACAATCTATTCAAAATTCAAACACACAAAAGTACACTTTTCAGAAACAAAAGTACACTTTTCAATTTGGGAGCCACAATTACTTTTTGGTGTCCGGCCAAAATTTGAAAATTTTCAAATAGTATTAAAATTACATAAGGGTAAAATTGGAAAGTTAGCACATCAATTGTACATCAAAATTTTTCTCTTAAAAGTGGGAATTCCCAAAAGTGCCCAACATTGTGGGACGGAGGGAGTATTCATTAGTGATTGAATAGTAATTAGATCCAATCAAGCGCTAAAATCCATCTCTACTCATAAGCACGAGATTCGAGTCTCAAAACTTGGAAAACTTGTTATCTTATCTAAATCTTTAAATTTTAAAGTTTCCAAAAAGCAACCTGCAAAGTTGTTTTCACAACATTTATTAGTGATTGGATAATAACGAGGTCCAATCAAACTTTAAAACCCATCTGTAAGCACGTAAAAATCAGAAAGTGAAAACAAGCAGATAATTTTTTCATGAGATTAGTAACTAGAGAAATATGATAGTTTAACATATTGGGTTGGACAAACTGGGGAAATGAACGACTATAGGGAATGTCTAGAGAGAGAGAGGGAGGGAGAGGTGTCAATGGCGGAAGGGAGGATGGTGGATGGATCCCAGTGATTAAAAACCACAGGATGAACACGGGTACCGAGTCTAGAGAAAAGGAGTCCTTCACGCTATTTGTGGATAATATCCCTGAGGGTCGGGATCAACGCTGGCTGTGGAAGACATTTAACATGTATGGAGTGGTTAAAGATGCTTTTAGTCCTAGGAAAAGGAGTAAATGTACAGGGAACAAATTTGGTTTCGTTAGGTTCGACTGCCGGATCTCTGCAGGTATGGCAGTATCAAGATTGAATGGAGTATGGGTGGGCATTATGCGATTGTTTGTTAAGGAGGCCTGCTTTGGTCAAGATGAGGGAAGGTTGAAGCAAAAGTTGCCTACCTTCTCTGTGTCTGGAAAGCAGGTGCTCAACCAGGGGAGTAACTCCGGCCCTAAGTATGGGGATAAGGTAAGCACAGAGAAGGAGAGGTTTGGGGTGCGATGGAGCCGTGGAAAATCAGTGTTATCATTTGCTCAAGTGGCCGGTAGGAGGTGAATCCTCCAAAACAGGGGATGTTAAAGAGCAAAGTCCCATCCTTAAATTGCAGCCAGTTGGTAGCGGTTGGCTGGAGAGGAGCGCAATGGTGATCTTGGATAGAGTGGAGTCTATGAAGACTCTTAAAGTCAGTTTCAGTTTGGAAACGGATTAGGTGGCACAGAGCTTTGGGTGGAAGATCAGTCCTGCTAACTTTTCAAAGTAAGGAAGTTAGGGATGATCTTATTAAAAGTTCATGGATGAAACGGTGGTGTCTAGAGGTTAAACCCTGGAGGGGAGAGCCAGCTAGCCTTGCGAGATTTGTTTTGCGTAGTTGCTTTGGTATGCCGCTCAATACGTGGAATACGTCAACGTTCAAACAAATTGGTGAGCTATGGGGATGTTTTGTAAAGGTGGATGAGGATACTCTTCGGGATTCTTCATTTGCGCAGGGTAAAATTCCGATTGCGACAGCGGAACCTCAAAAGATTGACAAATGGATCCAACGAAAGGTGCAATGGTTGATTTATGATGTCCACATCAGAGAGGAGTTCTCATGTTTTACTCCTGATGATCTTGTGAACTTACCCTTGGCTAGTAGTAAGAGCATGTACACCAATGAAAGCCAAAATACCTAACAAAAAAGGTCCAAAATGTATTTTACCTATCCACTTTTTCCTCCCACCCTACACCAACCTCTCTATCATGTTCTCTCTATCCATTAAATATCATAAAATATAACACATGAGAGAGAACCAGAGATATGAAAGAGAAACATCTGGATGAAAAAAGAGAGAAGGGACAGACACCTGGCCCGGAAATAGTAAACTAATGAATACCTTTTGAATAGTGTGTCGCCAAATTTACCGAAGCACAGTGATTGGAGCAATTCTACCGAGGTTAATACCGAGACTGGTGCAAAGTGATTTTATTGTTTCGGATAGGTAAAGTAGCTCAAAATCCAACAATACCGAGACTGGTGCTGTTGCTCTAAGGAGCTCGGTTCAAAGGTTACAATACTGGAGAATAGGTTTGCAGGTCTGGAGGAGGAAGATGGTGCTGATGTGGAAGGCTTTGATGCAAGCTTAACCAATGGGAAGAGTGGCGGTAGGTGAGAGGCTTCAGAAATCTGCTTCTGTGCTGGCAGTATTGCAGAGAAAAGAGTAAGCACATGCAGGGGTTGGGGGCCCAATGCGAGAGAATGCAGAGAAGCAATTAACAGAAAGTCTACAGTCACCGACCGGGAGGGTCGGTGACCGGCCACCGACCGCGTGTGGGGCCCACTCCGGGCCCCGCACGAATGATCCGAGCCGCTCAATAATTTTAAAAAAAAAACCGAGTGGGCTACGTGGAAAATAAGCTCAATCCGATATGTGTATGTGCTCGATCCGGGCTGTTCCAAAATCAGATGATCCGAGCCGTTCAAAAATGAAAGTTTGGAACGAGCACGTACGCACATCGGATTGAGCTTATTTTTCACGTGGCCCACTCGGTTTTTTTTTTTAAATTATTGAGCGGCTCGGATCATTCGTGTGGGGCCCGGAGTGGGCCCCACACGCGGTCGGTGGCCGGTCACCGACCCCCGGTCGGTGACTGTAGCATTGCTGAGCAGTTAATGCTTGACAAGGAGAGGGTCAAGCTGTTTTCAGAAGATTTTGAACCTTCTGATTCTTTTGTAGCGGACTCGGGGGTGGGGGGGCAATCCGACAGTGAGGCTAACGAGTTAGGCTCCAAATTGGGCCTTCATGTATCAGGGGGTTGGATCAAGGAGTGGAATTGGAGGCTGTTAAGGATATTAAATCTGGTGGGCATCTAGGTTGTGGGCTGGCCCAAGAGTCTGTTTTGGTAATAACAATTCCTTGGCAATGGTGGAAAGAGAGGGCCTTAGTAGTGGGCCTCATAACCAACGGGAGATGAGATCCTCTCAAATTCCTAGCATTAGTCTTTTGATCGATCTCAACAATGCAGAGTGTAGAAAGAGAAGACGTCGACAGCTTTCGAACCTTTGCCGTGTTCAGGAGGAGCTGGAGAAGGAGGCTAGAAGTGGGAGCTCGTCTTCTTCGTCTTCGGAGGAATCTATCCATTCTGATTCCATCCGAAACCCTTCGTAAGGGAGGTTAAAGCGACCATGGTCGTAGGTGGTGAGCTTGGTGTTCATCTTTCTCAAGCAAATGAAAGAATTCTCGGCCGGATGATTGAACTGGAAGTTGAGGAGTATCATCGCTTGCAGGAGAAGGCAGGTGAGTCCTAGGTAGCGGTATAGGTATGTGGAGTTTTATTATTCAGCTCTTAATTTAATGCAGATTATTTCATGGAATATTAGGGGAATGAAGAGTTATGTTAAGAAAAGATTTCTATTCAAGATTATTAAAAAGAGGAAGCCAGACATGATGTGGGTGCAGGAGACTAAATTGGAAGCGATTGATAAATTAGTTGTTCAGAAAATTTGGGCTAGTAATAATATTGAGTTTGTTAACTCTAGTTCGGAGGGTGCTTCTTGGGGATTACTTATTTTATGGAAAAAAGATTTTTTTCGAGCTACGAATATTATTGTCCAACGGTCATATATTCTGCTTCAAGGGGTGTTGTATGATAATTTTCCTTGTATATTGGTGAATGTTTATGCCCCAAATGATGTGGGTAGTCGCAAAGTGCTATGGGACGAATTGGTGGGGGGGGGGGGCTTAAAGCAAATTTCCAAGAGCCTTGGTGTATAGAGAGAGATTTTAATGAAATCAAAGATATTGGTGAACGAGAGGGGTGTTTGAGAATGGATAGGGGTGTGAAGGATTTCATTGAGTTTTGCAATTCCATGGAAGTTATTGACCTGCCAATGCTTGGCAGAAAGTTCACGTGGTCTAACTTTCAAAATCAAGCTGTTCACAGTAGGTTAGCAGATTCTTATGCTCCCAGGACTGGATTTTGAGGTACAAAATTCTTCAATGGGGTTTATATATCTCGACTGATTTCTGACCATTGCCCTATTATGATATTGGATGACAACCGTAATTGGGGTCCGAAACCTTTCAGATTTCTTGATATTTGGCTGTCTAACCCCAATTGTTTGAAAGTAGCGGAGGAAACCTAGAATAATATTCAGGTGTCTGGGTGGGCGAGATTTATTCTTCTTCAAAAAATGAGGGCAATCAAAGATAGGTTGAAAGTGTGGAACAAAGAAGAATTTGGTGATATTAATTGTGCTTTGACAGTGGTTGAATCTGAGCTACAACTTACCCTTGATGAAAAAGCAGCAAAGTGTAAGACGAAGTCTGAATTTTGGAGATTGTCTAAACTGTCGGAGTCATTGTGGAGGCAAAAGTCGAGGGTAAATTGGTTGAAATTGGGGGACAAAAATACCAGATTCTTCCAAGCAATGGCTAATAACAGGGTAGGTTCGGTTACGGTGAATGGAAGGGTGTTGGAGGATCCATTGGACATCAAGGAAGCTGCGATTGAATATTTTAGTAGTAACTTTTTCAAAGAGAGAGTTCATAGAGCAGTTTTGGAGGGTGAATTCCCAAGAACTTTGTCTCGGAGTGCAGCTCTTGAACTTGAGAAAGAGTTTGATGAGGGGGAAATTGTAGCAGCTTTGAAAGGGTGCAGCAATCTCAAGGCTCCGGGTTCAGATGGTTTTAATTTCTCAATTCATTAAGAAAGGGTGGACTTTTATGAAGACCGTCATCTTACAATTCTTTTTAGAATTTTATGAGAATGCGAAGCTTACTAAAGGTATCAACTCTACTTTTGTTGCTTTGATTCCTAAGGTTGAATGCCTTTCGTCCTTTAGAGAATATCGGCCTATAAGCATGGTGGGTTGGATATACAAAATCCTATCTAAAATGTTAGCTAACAGGTTGAGAGTTCACATTCCAACTGTCATAGGAGAGGCACAAGCTGCCTTCATTGGGGGTAATAAATTCTTGACAGGGTTCTTGTTGCTAACGAAGTTATCCACAGCTGGAAGAGTAAAGCTAGAGGTGGTCTTATTTTGAAATTGGATTTTGAAAGGGCTTATGATTGTGTTAACTAGGGATTTTTGTTGGATATGCTCATGAAGGTGGGATTTGGGGATAAATGTTGTATTTGGATCAAAGAATGTTGCTCGTCAGTATCTATGTCTGTTCTAATTAATGGGTCAGCTACGAAAGAATTTAAGACACAGAAAGGCCTAAGGCAAGGGGTCCCCTTATCTCCTTTTCTCTTCAATATTGTGGTTGAGGGTCTCAATATTTTACTGGAAAGAGCGAAGGAGAAAAGCATTATTAAAGGGGTGGTAATGGGCTGGTGTTATCACACCTGCAGTTCGCAGACGACACCATTTTGTTTTGTAATAATGACAAGGAATTAAGAGATGTGTAACTTCAAAAGGATTTTAAGGATTTTTCAATTGATGTCTGGCTTGAGGATAAACTTCTCGAAGAGCTCTCTTTGTGCTATCAATGTAAGCAATTTAGATGTGTCTGCTCTTGCCTAAGTGATGGGATGCAAAGTCGAAAAATTGCCCATTAAATACCTCGGTTTGCCTTTGGGAGCTAACCCAAAGAATATCAAAACATGGGATCCAGTTATTGAGCGCTCTCAAAAGAAGTTGAGTATTTGGAGGAGTAGATTCATGTCGACCGGAGGTGGACTAAACTAGCTTAATTCCAATATGTCCAATTTGCCTATTTACTTTATGTCAATCTTTAGGATGCCGGTGGCAGTGGCGAAAAAGTTGGAGAAGCTGCAACGACAATTCTTTTGGGGGGATACGATCGACAAGAAGAGATTGCATCTGATAAAATGGGAGAGTATAACGAAGAAAAAGGAAGCTGGGGGTTTAGGGGTGAGAAGGCTACTACAACAAAATTTAGCTTTGCTTGCTAAATGGTGGTGGAGGTTTAGTAAGGACAATGAATCTTTGTGGGTGAAGGTGGTGAGGTCGAAATACAAATTGGATCAGAGGAGTTGGCTTCCGGAATACCCAACGAGAGGCTTCGTTTCAACTGTTTGGTGGAAAGATATATGTGCGGTGGGTGATCCTAGTTTGGGTATTGGTGGAATTGTGAAAGAGGGTTTCAAAATCAAAGTTTATTCGAGCAACGATACTTACTTTTGGAACCACAGTTGGTTAGGACCGTATACTCTCAAAAAGGAGTTCCCAAGATTGTTCCTGTTATCCTCTCAAAAAGATGAGGTGATTAGCAACATTTGGGGAGGGCTGGAGGATGGAAATTGGGGGCTGAATTTTAAAAGAACGCTACGAGATAGGGAGAATCAGCAACTGGGGGCATTGATACAAATATTGCAATCCTATGCAATGGATCCGTCCAAGCCTGACTCTTTGTTATGGAAGTGGACGGAGGATAAGAGGTTTTTGGTAAGGTCAGTGTATGAATAGTGGGAGTCGTTATCTCTGGATTGGAACTTATTCCTGGGTTCGGTTTGGAAGAATTTATGCCCCCTTAAGGTGGAAATTTTGGCTTGGATGGTTATTCAGGAAAGGGTGGCCACGAGGTCGGTTCTACTTAGCAAGAACATTGTATTGAACAATCAGTCATGCCCATTGTGCTCGCTGCATCAGGAATCGCCTAATCATTTATTCCTCCATTGTAAGTTCTCTTGGTCCGTTTGGTCTCAAATTCTAGATTGGTGGCATTTTTTCTGGGTTTGTCCGTCCCGATAGCCGGAATGGTGAGTTGGTGGTTTGATTCTAGCTTCCGCAACCTAGAAAAACACATTTGGGAAGCTTGTTTCTATGCGACAATCTGGTCAATTTGGATTATGCAGAATAAGCTTATATTTCAGAGCGTGATGATTAGCTCAGAGAAGGTAGTGGATTTAATTAAGTACAGGGTGGCCATGTGGATGAAGGTTAAATTTGAAATTAAGGTGTATTCGATTGAGGAGTTCAAAGGGTTCTTAGATGGTATTCGTTTGTTAAAATTGTAATCCTTGAGGAGCCCTCATCCAACCTCCTGCTAGATGAGTGTTGTTTTGTTTTTCTTTTTGCTGAGTTGAGTTAGTTTGCTCCCCAGCGTTCCCTCATGATGTAACCTTTCGAGTTTAATAAAATTTCCTTTTGCCGAGAAAAAAAAACATATTGGGTTGGACAAACTAATGAAATTGATAAGTTTGCCAAAATGAATAATAATTTTTTTTTGGGTAAATAATTTTACCAAGCATTTAAAATTAAAAAGTGCGAACGATCAAAACCACGAAAAGAGAGATCAATGTTGCTAAAAGTAATATACGTCTGTTGCCAATAAACAAAATATACGTACATACCAAGTTGAGAAATTTCTCAAATTTGGAATTAGATAAAATTGGTAAATTGTTGTATCGGGTATTATACATTTGTCCAGATTGATAAAGATATCAAAAATTAAAAAATTTACTACGCATGAAAAATCAAAAAAATGCAAACCGATAAAATTGTAAAAGTGATGAATATTACTAAATGCCTTATACCTACGTACCAAAAGAAAATTTTGTTGAATTAGTAAACATGGAGAATAATCTATTATACAATTCACGACGGGACTGGTGACATTAATGTGTAACCAAATTTATTAATCCATTTCAGAATTTTTGACATTCTGTTTATTTACCTAGTACGCATGGTGGAATTGGTCTATGATAACCATAGGACTACTTTAATATTCCAGTTAAGTTTATTCGATAAACTAATTTGCCTATATTTGGGATTCTGGGAATCTCAATCGCGGATCAAGTCTTAATTTTTTAATTGCGATGAAACTACATGATTGAGCCCACTTTTATGTGCTTTCCATGACCATGATTAATTAATTAAGAAAAAAGGGCAAAGACGTTAATTTGTACCTTGTTGGAGAAGAAGAGTTGCGTTTCATCACTACATATGAAACTTTTGAGATTTAGCAAATCATGGAGTTCCAGGGTCTTTAACTGAGGGAACCGAATGGTATCATTGTTGTTGATTGATAGATGCGTAAATATACCTATTTACGCTCCCTAATTCATACTTGTTATGTCCGTTTAGCACGTTTCTTGGGTTTTGATACCTATTAATTGTGTTTCAGGACTCTAAGAGCTAATTTTGATTCTACAACCCGACGTTTTATAGCACACACTTCACCGTCCTTAGTGGATTCGACTCCGGTCTTACCGGGTATTGTGCTACATCGGTCTCAGCCCTACGCTTGGGGCAACCCATTATTTTAGGTCTAGGAATCGGTCAAGCATTTTTGGTAATGTGTGCTGACTAAAAAACTCGGGTTGTTATAATTTAAATGGGCTCTTAGGTAGCCACCCCTTGTATGATTGATTGAGATAAACTAAATCTAGGTATTTTCAGAAAATTAAAAAGAAAGGTATGATTGTAGGGTTCATAGCACTCGCAACCAGTCCAGATTAACCTGCTCCATTCGATGTTCTTAAAAACGTTTAATTGTAGATTGGAAAAGATACCCCGCAAGATGCGAAACCCTATAGTCGCCGTATACCCATGCGCAGCGAAGAATGAGTTTTGGACCCCCATTCCCCCGTTCACATGAGCTCCGACGATGCCCGGGTTCGTCCGCGGGAAGTATTTTCCAAACTAAAATCATTTTTCCGTTGTTTGAAAATAAGAGCAGTGCCCGAACTGATTACAGCGTGCTAATCACCCCGCAACCCTACCTATACGACTACTCACTCATCATTAAGTAATAAACAAAAGAAATCCTAGATTCAAACATGCTTCTATTACGCGAGAAAGAAAATAAACAAGAGATAACAACTAATTAAATACCAACGAACAACTTTAATTGCAAACAGAAATTAAAATAAATTACCGAAGTGCGAGTAATTGAACAAACTTCAAATAACTTGAAAGAAATAAAACTGGAAAGAAAAATTATCCAAACCAAAATCTCAGTAGCCCCGTACGTAACTTTTTTCACGGCCAGCAGCCTCCTTCGGTCGCGTGATCCCAAGAAGGTATCACGGCAACCCCCGTTCTTTTCTCCCTCGGCTGCCTCGTCCTTTTTTCTGTTTTATCCGTGCGTCCTCATCACTCTGATGGCTGCCTCCTTCTTTTATATCTATCAATTGCTGATTGCCCCCTAAAGAAAACCTATTTTCTTTTCTTTTTACTCATTCCCAGCCGACTCCAATATTTCCCATCTTGGCCCACCATTTAACCATTAGGCCCACCATGACATGTGCAAACTAAATAGAATTGTTTTGCCACTTATCAGCCCGTGGACTAATTAATTCTGTGCTAAACATATGACCTTCAAACGGACTTGCTTTTAACACCGTATTATATTTTAATTCCCCATCTTTTGCACCAAATCCTCCAAACACCTACAATACACAAATTAAGCATTAAACTCTGAATAATAATATAAATGGGACTTAATAAAGATAAATTAAGGGGCGCTAATGTGAACATTTACGCGTTTATCATTGATGGCTTCTTTCTCCTTCAGGTTGTTTGAGATTATCACCTCCATTTTCCTACATTCCCATATATAAAGTTCTTGCAGATTATTCTTTAACTGAGGAAGCATATAGAAGGGCAATACATACTCCAATTGGTCACAATTCCCAACTGAAATCACCCTAAGTTCGGAGAAGGATTTAGCTTCTTTTTCTGATTCTGAGAGTGATTGGTTATCCCAAATCATTGTTATCTTATGTAATTTCATAAAACAAAAACTTTCCAGGACAGGAAAAGCAACCTGCAAAATTGTTTACAAAACATGCATTAGTGATCGAATGAATAATAATGAGGTCCAATCAAGCTCTAGCTAAAACCCATCTCTGCTCATAAGCATGAGATTCGAGTCTCAAAACTTGGAGAGCTATGGAAGACATGTTGACTCAATCCGATCACCTTTCATTCTTCTAAATTCCACTTTTTGTAAGAGCTAGCTCTTGAAATTGGATATTCAGACACACCATGCCATATTTGTTGCACTTAATTTCCATTGCATTTGGTAAATTAATTAACACTACGGAGTACTATTTTAACGTATAAAATTAACCATTTATGAAATCAAAGCCGTATAAACAAATAATATTCATACATTGCCCTTATTATTGTCATCATATATGTATGTATGTATGTATAGATCGTACCATATTAAGTTTCAATCAAGAGTTTTCAAACGTAAACATGAAATAGGTATAATTACCTATTTAGACCTTAGGCGGTTGGGCTTCGGCTCACTTGGTGTATTTTTCAACTTTTGATTGGATTCCCCTCTCCCCTCTTTCCGTTTTTAATAAAAGATTTTGCCAATAAAAAAAAATAAAAAACTTACCTATTCCATACGCAATAATTACTTAAATAATCAAGTATTTCAAATCTATACTAAATAATATAAATTTTCAATGAAGTCTTTTTTTCCTAGAGCCGTACAATTAGAAATCACTGATGGCCTTACAATCATTCACAAAATAACAAATTTGTAAACTATACCAAAATTAGAATTTTACTTCGCATGTAAAACCAAAAACTGTACAAACTAATAAAATCATAAAAAGAGAAAATATTAATATACTTGCCAAAATCAAAATTGATAAATTTACCGAAATTAAATTATGCATGTAAAAATTTGAATGTGTGAGCTGATAAAATAATAAGAATATTTGTACTTAATGAAAAGTTTGTCACGTTAGTAAACACAGTATATTAACGAAAATAATTTTTTATGAGATTAGTAAATAGAGAAATAGGACAGTTTAACATATTGGGTCAATCACCACAAAAAGTGATCATGTTGCTAAAAGTAATATACATGCCTAATTGGGTATTATACATTTGTCCAAATTGATAAATTTATTAGGCATGGAAAAATGAAAAGGCGCAAACTGATAAAATCATAAAAGTGATAAATATTACTAAATGCAATATCCCTACCAATATGAAAATTTTGTTTAGACTAGTAAACATGAGGAATAATATATTAATGTATGTTGAGATGATATACTTATCACAGCCTGAAAATGGTGTTCTTCAACATTGATGATGTTGTTTAGGAGCATTGAGGGAGGATGGACCGTCAACGACAGAAATACTGTAGTTGATTTGGGCAGTCCGTAGTGAACGAACACTCAAATGCCCCTGAAGCATGCACATTGCCTCACGAACTCACGCATCCCACTCACCAATTTGCCAAAATCCTATGAAGGAACTGGAAGGGAAATACCAGCACTGAAGTGACCCACTTTCCAAACCCAACACCATCATTAAGGCCTGGTTTGGCTTAATAAGCCATTTGCCTTTTTAAAATTTTTTTCTTTATTAATTTCTTTCCCATTTGTTAATTTTGCAGCAAATTTTTTTAGATTATTAATTCATCTCAATGAAAGGAATCGAAAAGAAAAAAATTGTGATTCAACTCGATTATTTTCTGAAAAAGTTAAAAAAAAAAAACCGTCTTTTGAAGATTTTGACTAATATTATGATCTTTAAGTTAACCATTGAATAAATCTCTAGAGACCCAAAAATTTTTTTGTACTAGCGATGAATTTTTTTGACCAATTAAAGAATCGATACTCGATTTAAACTACTGTCGTTTCTCACAGTGGGTTGGTGAAAGGAGGTGGTGTGGCTCCATTATGTTGTTGGGTATAGGCTACACAGGTGGTAGTGGCTCTCAATAATTAAGGATTAAATCTTTATCCAATTTCAATCAAACTATAGGATTATAGATGTGTGCCCGCTTTTTTGTGCTTTTCATGGCCATGCATGATCAAGTACAAAAGGGTAAGGACCTTTGTACCTTGTGGGAGAAGAAGCCTCCTTGCGTTTCAATATAGAAACTTTTGAACTTAGGCAAATTCCAAAGTGTCACATCCTTTAACCGAGGGAACACAATGATGTCATCGTTGATTGCTTCTTTCTCCTCCTTCGGGTCCTTTGAGAATATCACCTCCAACTTGTCACAGTTTTCCATCCAGAGTTGTTGCAGATTCTGAGGAAGCATATGAGAGGGAAATACATCCAACAATTGGTCACACTTCTCAATATGAATGTCCACAAGTCTGCACAAGGATTCAACTTCTTTTCTGGGTTCTAGAAGTGGTTGCTTGTGCTGAATCTTTGTTATCTCAACCATCTCTAAATGTTCTCGGGCAGGAAAAGCAACCTTCAAAGTTGTTTACAACACATTCAATAATGATTGAATAACAATGAGGTCCAATCAAGCTTTAAAATCAATTAAAATGAGGATTCATTCTAGTATATATGTTCTAAATGTTTCTTAGAGCAAGTACTAACTCCAACCATGCTCAATATCTTTGGCTGAGATTGAATAACAATGAGGTCCAATGAAGCTCTCAAATTCATCTCGGCTTACAAGCACAAGATTCGGGTCTCAAAATATGGAGAGTTGTGGAAGACATATTGATTAATTCGATCACCTTGCAATCTTCTAATATCCTGACACATCATATTTGTTGCAATTTCCAATTTTCCATTTTATTTAATAAACTAATTGAACTCAGAACCCTATTAGTACCGCAATTAAATATATTGAGCTTGCCTAGAGGCTTGATGACTAATACTTAAGTGGTTCTATATGATAATTTTTTTCGATAGGCTACAAAATTTTATTAGAACTTGACAAAGAGAACATCGAGACGAGACCAAATATAGACCATAGAGGTTGAGGTAGCGTAAGAGGCCCACAAAAAGAAAGGAAAAAGAGAAAAAAATACATTCAATGAAAATTGAATGAGCCCGACGACAAACGTCCGCCCAAAATTGAATGGTTCTATATGATAATTGGTTGCAACTGATCAATAATCTTTCTTTTCACAACCGTAGTCCCTTATCACCCTCAAGTTGCATTTGACAAAAGATTTTCATTCAAATATGTGTCTGCAGTTGTGAACTACAATTAGATTAAATCGAATGAAAAGGATATTTTAAATTCTATTTTTTTCAGTAAAAAACATAAAATAAATCAAGGTTTCAGCAAACACGACATTTCTAGTTACTCTAAATCTTTAACTAATATTTATCCAGTGTCAAATAAGGAAATTAAAACCAAAAATGTTTTAACCACATTGCAATGGTCCGTGATCAACATCCGAATATGACAAGTGCCGCATTGGATTGTATGAGACTTTGGACATAGTCGGAGAAAACGAACCACTTGATAATATCAAAGCACATTTAATCGATGAACATGGTCTCTACAAGGACAGGCTCATGCTATTGATTGGGTCATTTCCCGCGCATATTTTCCCCACGTCCCAGTGCAAAATCTAATTGCTATGTAGCAGTGACACGCCTAACTAGCCCCCATAGTCATGTTAGACACGCCGGAGATACATACACTAATTTAAGTAAACTTAAACCAGGAATACTGAGGTATAGCTTATGTGTTTCTTTCATGTCACTAACTCATTACCCAATTTCAATTTTTGGCTGTTAAATATCATAGAACCATAGCTTATCCAATTTAGTAATAAAATCTTGTTTACTAGAGTACTTATGCTAAAGAGAAAAACAAAAGGTTTAATAATATATTATCATGCTTTATTTTCTTCCCCTTCTAACAGATATATGTTACGACAGATTTTCACAAATTCGCAAAGAAGATTGACTGTTACTGCACACAGCTAGAGGAAGTTGAAAAATTGAGGTTGCTCAGAAATACGTAACAAGAATTAGGCTTCACCCATGTACACTTAGTTTATTGCATTGTCCACTATTCAACTTGATCACCAGCCAGCCACCAGGCCTTTTTCAGCAATCAAGTAGTTTTTTTTAGGGCCATAAGCCTATCTTATCTTATCCATGAAAATTTAAACATTGAATGTATTCAATCATTGCATCACATAATTTCGTAATATTCAAATCTTTTTTTTATGTTATCCAACTAAGCCAGACCAATCCTTTGTAGAACAAACCACGTAGGCAATGACTATCGATACAGTAGATATTTTCATGCATAATCGGACAAGATTGAAACAATTTGACATGCATGATCAGCATAATATCTAGTCCTCCGTGGATTGAAGAGAAATTCCTTACCGCCATAAAAAAAAAAAAAGAGTACTTGAAAGACGTCATTCCACTTGGAAAGGAGGAAAATGATGGCGAAAAGGAGCTCGCGAGGATAACATCAGAGAGTAACGGTACTAGAAGAAGAAGAAGAAGAAGAAGAAGAAGAAGAAGAAGAAGAAGAAACAGAGTGTTTACACCCATTTTTTGCCAAATTCTAAAAAGGAATTTCTTAATGGATTAGTGGCCTAAAATGTAACACACCCATTTTTTGCCAAATTCTAAAAAGGAATTTGTTAATGGATTAGTGGCCCAAAATAACATTTTGGGTCTTGGTTGAATTAGACCTCAATTGATTTAGGCCTTTGGTCGAATATATAATGGGCCTATTCTTAAGTTTGTTCGGCCCAATTGAGTTAGAGCCCAGATTAGGTTCAGGCCTTGGTCCAACTAATCAAAGCTTAGACTAGTTTTTCCGGCCTATTTAGCCCAACCAGGCTTGAAAATAGAGAAGTCAAAAAGGCCATGAGTTGTTTAGTCATGCTTGGGAAGCAAGCAGCTCAAAGGCCTAGAAGGTACTCTTTAGCAAGCTGCTCACAAGCAGCTTAGGCCTGTACAAGCTGCTCACAAGCAGCTCAAGGCCTGGAACTTTTTGCTTATAAATATCAGAATTGAAGGCCTTGACAAAGGTCCCAACACCATTAAGCCCTGCGCTTACCAAATTTATCTTTCATTTACTTTCCAGCAAAGTATTTTACTTTCTCGTTCAATGTAGCCTAGTCTAGATCTTATCTTTCATTTCTTTGTACCCAAACTTTATTAAACCGTTTAATAAAGTTTGTTTTATCTTTATCTTTCAGTCCTTTCTTTTTTTCTTTTTCCCATTTTCTAACAACGGTTAGGAAATTTTAAGTCTTTATCGCGACAAGGCAAACCACGAATCACATACGACCTCACCACTTAGGTCGTACGCAATCGTTCTATTAGAAGTCAGATCTGAGGCATTCAAACCTTAGTATGAATTTGGACTGCAATTGAATCCTGGCATGCCCGCTATACCAGCCAACTTGATTTTGCACATCCCAAGATTTGGAAGGAGTTCAAACGCCGCATACCGACGCACTCGTCGTGACAGTAATAATCGATAAGTCCACGGTCCAGAGGGTATTAATCGACCAAGGAAGCTCGGCCGACGTAATGTTTTACTCTACTTTCAAGAGTCTTGGCCTTTCACCCAGTCAGCTTCGGCCAGCTTCAACACCACTCGTCAGCTTTACGGGAGCCCCTGTATGGCCACTCGGAATGATCAATCTCCTCGTGCGAGCAGGTTCCCGAGTAATAGACGTTGAATTCGTAGTGGTTCGCTCTCCTAGCCCATACAACGTCATCCTCGGCCGAGCCTAGCTACACGAGATGCAAGCGGTGGCTTCGACTTTTCATCAAGTTGTGAAGTTCATCGGATGGAATGGCCGACAGGAGAGCCTTCGTGGAGATCAAGTTCAATCCAAAAAGTGTTATATCAGCACCGTGATGACCAACCAGAGCTGCCTTGAGGTTCAGTGTGTGGAGGTGGCTGATCCTATCATACTGGAAGAAGTGGGGCTTCCGGCTGAACAAAGGTCCACCGAGGAACTAATATGCATGCCAATCAACGAAGAGGGAACGCGGTATTTTCTCGTTGGAAGCTCATTGACCGAGGAAGAACGCTGGGAAATGTATGACTTCCTCATGCGTCACATCGAGGTATTCGCCTGGGATCCGAAGGAAATGCCAGGTATCGAACCTTCGTTCGCTACTCATGCACTAAATGTGGATCCGAACAGAAAACCAGTTGTACAAAGGCTCCGACGTTCGTCGGTAGCTCATGTCGAAGCAGTGGTTGCGGAAGTTGATCCGCTCTTGGAAGCCGGAGCGATAAGGGAGATTCTGTACCCAACTTGGCTGGCCAACCCTGTTGTTGTACCGAAGAAAAACGGCAAGTTGAGGGTTTATGTTGACTATACCAATCTCAACGATGCATGTCCGATGGATCGATTCCCTCTTCCTTGGATCGAACAGATGGTCGATGCGACGGCGGGATACGAACGACTGAGTTTCATGGACGCATATCGTGGATATCACCAAATACCTTTGGCCAAAGAGGATCAAGAGAAAACGGCCTTCATCTCCCCACGGGGAGTGTATTGTTACAACGTCGTTCCGTTCGGATTGAAGAATGCAGGGGCTACGTTTCAACGAACGATAACTTCAATGTTCCCTGGGATGCTCGGTCGGATTCTTGAAGCCTACATCGATGATCTGGTATGCAAAAGCAGATTTGCTCGAGATCACCTTCGGGATTTGGAGGAAGTCTTCACTGTCCTTAAAATGCGCAAGCTACGACTCAATGCCGAGAAGTGTGCGTTCGGGGTCAGCTCTGGAAAATTCCTCGGTTACATGGTCAGTCGCCGAGGAATAGAAGCCGATCCGACGCAACTCACGGCCGTGCAAAACCTACGGGCTCCCACGACGATCAAGGAAGTGCAGCGCCTCACAGGGATGGTGGCAGCGTTGAGTCGGTTTATCCGACGTTCGGCGGATCTCTGTCGGCCATTCTTTCAAGCAATCAAGACTAGTCGCCGAAGATTCGTGTGGAGCGAGGAATGCGAGCAAGCTTTGCAGTCACTGAAGGATTATCTATCTCATGCTCCTTTGCTTGTCAAGCCCCTACCCGATGAGGATCTGTATCTGTACCTGTCCGTCTCGGACCATGCCACGAGTTCAGTGCTTGTTCGGAAAGAGGGGGTGGAGCATCAACCAATCTTCTATTCAAGCAAGACAATGACGGAGTCTCAGACAAGGTATCTGCCTATGGAGAAGTTAGCATTGGCCCTCGTTTCCGCTAAAACGAGCCTTTTGCCTTACTTCCAATGCCATAGGATCTTGGTCCTTACTGAATTCCCTCTCAAAGCCGTACTTCGGAAAACTGACTCGTCCAGCCGCATTCTCAGATTTTCACAGGACCTGGCCAATTATGACATTCAATTCGAGCCTCGGACGGCTATCAAAGGACAAGTTCTGGCGGACTTCTTCGCCGAGCTTACGCCTGGGTTGAAGGATGAGGCCAACGCCTTGGTTGCAGCCGAAGAGATGGTACAGAGGGAGCAAGCAGATGCTACAGAGGAATGGGTTGCCACGTCCGAGCTATATCGTTCTCGATGTGCGTTCGGCAGGAGAAAGCCCGTGAAGGAATGGGAGTTGTTCTCAGGGGAGGCGTGGCGTATGACTGTGGATGGGGGCCTCGAATGTCAATGGGGCTGGGGCTGGCGTGGTCCTCGTGTCGCCCGAGGGAACTGTACATGAAAACGTTGTTTCCATCGGCTACCGGGCAACTAACAATGAGGCCGAATATGAAGCCCTGATCGCCGGATTGCAGCTCGCTCTTCGGCTTGGCGCAGACTCGGTACATGTATTCTGTGACTCAAGGTTGATCGTGGGCCATTTGAATGACGATTACCAAGCCAGAGACGAGCGTATGAATGCCTATGTCAGTCACGTCCTCGCTCTTTTCAAGAAGTTTGGATGCGTGAAGATTGAGTGGATCGCTCGGGAACATAACGCGCACGCGGACGCACTGGCAGGTCTAGCCTCAGTCTTCCGAGCCGCGGGCACTCGCACCATCAGCTTTGATGAGGTCGATGTTCCGAGCTTTGAACCTTCTGATCCTCCAGTGGCAGCCATTTCGTTCGGCTCAAGCCAGTTGGACCCCATTGTTTTGTATCTACAAAATCAAGCGTTGCCGACGGATAAGAAGGAAGCTCATCAGATACGATGCCGTGCTGCCAACTATTTCTTAGATCCTAATGGACACCTCTATCGGCGCACTTTCACAGGTCCCGATTTGAAGGTGGTTTTTGAATCTCAGGTGGAAGGGGTTCTGGATGAGCTACACTCGGATAGTTGTGGGGCTCATTCAGGTGGCCGAAGCATGGCGCATCGTACCCTGACTCAGGGCTACTAGTGGCCAAAGATGGTTAAGCAGTCCGAGGAATATGTGAAGCGTTGCGTTCGGTGTCAGAAGCAGGCCTCGCTTATACATCAGCCTGCCTTCCCCCTCAAGATGATTTCCAGTCCTTGGCCATTCGCAGTGTGGGCTTTCGATATTGTGGGAAAGCTACCCAAGGCCCCAGGAGGATTCGAGTATCTGCTCACCGCTACGGACTTGTTCACGAAGTGGGTCGAGGCGAAGCCCATGATCAAGACAACTGCTGGAGACGTGGAACGTTTTATTTGGAAGCATATCATCTCAAGGTTCGGCGTGCCTTACGCCATCCTCTCAGATAATGGCTCCCAATTCGTGGCGTCCGCCCTCAAAGCTTTCTATAAAAAGTGCAAGATTACTATTCAGACTTCCTCGGTGGCGTACCCTCAGGGCAATGGCCAGGCCGAAGCTTCGAATAAAACGATCACTCGGGGGCTCAAACGTCGTTTGGATCGGAAGCTCGGGCTCTGGGTTGAGGAGCTTCCTCATGTTTTGTGGGCCTATCGTACTACGCCTCGGCGTTCCACTGGCCGAACTCCATTTTCAATGGCCTATGGCATGGAAGCTGTCCTACCTCTCGCTACGCAGATCCCGACGGCTCGCACTGAAGATTTTCATCCTCTGAACAATCAAGCGCTCGTGGGTTCCGAGCTTGATTTTGCCGAGGAACTTCGTGACAACGCCAACCTTCGGCATACTGCCTATCAACAGGAGGTTGCTAGGGGCTATAATAAGAATGTTCGTGCTCGGCCGTTTCAAGTTGGCGATCTCGTTCTTCGGATGGTTGTTGAGGCAAGCAAGCTGACCAAGCTCAAGGATCCGTATGAAGGACCCTACCGAGTAACCGCCAAAATCGGTCATGGCGTTTATAAACTTGCTGAAATGAACGGAACACCGGTGCCAAACCCTTGGAACGCACAGAAGCTTCGGAAATTCCACGGCTAGAATCACATTTTTGTTTCTTCCGTTTGTAATTCACTTGTAAAGTTGTGATTTTCGGTTCTTATAAGCCTTTGGGGCCTTTTAATAGACCTTCGTTTTAATTTACTCTTTTGTTTGCTTTGGGGTATTACATCTCGCCCACGTTAAGCCGTTGGGCTCGGCATTTCACTCGTTTGGGCGAAATTCTCGTAGCCTTCGGCATTTCACTCGTTTGGGCAAAATTCTCGTAGCCTTCGGTATTTCACTCGCTCGGGCGTACTCCTCTAAGCGAGTGCTTTCTTGTTTACATCTTTGTTCCCTCAACTATCTCGTTGGGTACTCATTCTTCGGTACTCCACCGAGCTAGGGGGCTATTGGGGACATGGCGCGTATATAAACGACACTCGAGATCTCTCTTATCACACAAGAACAAATATCCGAGTAAAAATACTTGGTAAAATTTCAAACCATTTCCAGAACATAACAAAAGTTCAAATCCTCAAAACCAAAACATCAAATTTCCAACTTGTTTTATAGCATCCGTGACAATTGTTCCAAAAAAAAAAAAAAAAAACAAAAACGAACAAGAGCTTCCTAAGGGACAGGGAAGAGTGATAGAGTTGGTTCTTCTGGTGGTTGAACCGAGGGTATCTCAACCTCGATGGGTTGGTCCGTAGGCTGCGTGACTGGGGCTGGCTGCTCGGCGACTTGTTGCCGTGACTCGGTAGATTCACGAGATGGAATCTCAACGAGTAGCCTCCTCTCGTCGTCTGATTCCACCCCGGCATCGTCGAGGCCCCGGTTGTAGCCCAGCATAAAGCTGACTTTATGCTATTCCTCCATCATCTCAGCCTGGGCCTCGGCGAGTTCTTCAGCAGCCGCCTCTTCGGCCTCGTAATACCCTCGGTTGAATTCTTTTTCCAGCTCCCCCTCCATCTCTGTCTTCATCTCCTCCCTCCCCATAGCTCTCCCCTCGGCCAGGCCCTCGTCCTTCCCCTCCGACCTAGTTTTCTCGGCAGAGTCTTGCATGCCTTTAACTAGGTCGTTGAGGTTGGCCACCTAAGTCTCCAGGGCCTGTCGCGCCGCTTCGGACTCCTCCCAGCCTTTTTTATACTCATCCGCTGCATCTTTGTTGATTTGAAGAGATTGTAGCATCTGCTTTCTCTTCTTCTCATGCTCGGTGAGGTGCAGATTCACGCTCATGATAGACTGGGAGGCCTGAAACAAGACGAACAAGAAAAATTCAGTACCAAGTAAATGACCAGAGAAGAGAGGTAGATACGAGGAAAAACCTTACCCTTGCGGCGTGGTAGTAGTACTCGGTAAGGGCGGCTTTGAGAGAGGGAGGAGATTGAATGTCCCTCGGCAGTCCCACCCCAGACAGAAGGGTCAGGGCAAGGGAGGGATCCTCCTTCAGACTGTCGGACTTCAACACCTGCTTCTTATCAGGGGTGATGAAGCTCGGCAGCCATGGGGCGTTGTCCTCCGTCTCCTTCCCCTTCTCCTTCTCCGCTGGCTGCAGGATTCCCCCTCTAGTCTCCGAAGAAGCGACCTGTCTATGCTTCTTCATAGCAGGAGCGTCCTTCGGAGATGAGGGAGCTGGGGGGGGACGTTTGGAAGCAGGTTTGGGTGGGACGGTCTTGCTCGGAGCTGAGCCCGAAGCCCCCGCAGTCCCGGCTTTCTTCTGTAAAGCCTTCTCTTTTTCTTTCGCCTCCAGCTTCTTCTGAAGCACGTCCTTCATGCTGCGTGGAGGCATGTTTTCTTCTTCTTCGGGGGACGCGCCTTCGGAAGGCTCGCGGATTAGGCCCCGGAGTGGCTTGTCAGCGCTCGGAAGGAGCTCGGTAGGAAGTCCTTCGGAAGGTCCTTCCTCCTTGTCAGCTTCCTTCTTTCGGATCCTCCCTCCGTACGATGCCTCGTATTGGAGGATTGTTGGGGCGTCTTTTTCCTCCCAAGGGATTGTGAGGAGAGTAGCAGCAAGCTTGCACCCCTTTGCCGCTTTCGACAGGAGCCTGTTGATCTTTGTGGTGGCTGCCAGAGGAACAAAAACGTTAGAAAAAAAAAACGAGCAATAAAGAGCAAGCAACGAAACGAACGATGTAAGTAAAAAACGAGGAAAAAGTTCTGGTTTCTTACAAGGATCACCCCTGCGTTTGGCAATCTCAAAGTGGCCGTACTCGTCTGGGGGGTATTGGAAGTTACCCCTAACTTCGACGTAGTCCGAGGCCCATTTCTCGGAGTCATACATTCTCTCGGGGATAATCTTCGCCATACCCCTTCGGGAACATAGGTAGAACCGCGAGTATCTCACATTCCGAGACATCGTGTAGTTCTCGAAGATGTGTTGAGCCTTAAGCGGGAACATCTTAAGCTCGGCGAGCTTGATGATGGAGTGGATGATTCGGTAGGAGTTGACGCTCAGTTGGCACGGAGTGAGCGAGAAGTGATAGAGGATCTCTCTAAGGATCCTGTGCATGGGGAACCGAAGCCCACCTTCGGTTATGGCCATGAGAGGGACAGTGATGTCCTCATCACTGAACCTGATCCGAGGGCCGGGAACCGGCGTGATGACGACGTCATCTGGAACTCTGTAGTCCCGTCGGAACGTCGTCATGCCCTCTTCGTTTTCAAAGGATCGCCAGTAGGGGCATGGTTCTTTCCCCGTTCGGTCAGGAATGACGTCGGGATCGAGGGGGACTATCTTCCTCTTTTTCTTCGGAGGGTTGGAGGGTCCAGCAGCTCCCTCTCCTCCCTCGGCCTGGCTCGAAGAGGCAGTGGGGACGTCTTTTTCGCGAGCGTCCCTCTCTCTTTCAGACACCGTTTCTTCGGTGTCTTCGCCTTCCTCGGTGGGATTACCATGCTCTTTCTCCGACTGGCCTTCCAGGTCTATGATATCGCTGTCTGGGGCCATCGTTCGGAGAGGGGTTACTTGGGCGGGGATATCTACATCCTCGAAATCTTCAGACCCCACGTCTTCGCCCCGAACGCGGTAGTTCCGAGCAAGGTTGGAGATGGCGTCAGCTATCGCCAGGTTGGTGCCACCGGCGCCGAGCGACGCGCTGTCTACCGAGCGGTAGGACTCTCCGGAGGAAACCGAAGGTGAATTCTCCATACCTAAAACAAGAGTGCAAGGGATTAGACCAACAGCGAGTTGCAAGGTCAGGTCCTAGTGTGTCTATGTTCGGTGAAAAGTTAAATACCGAGCGTATCGGTTCTTCCGAGAGACTACTTGTCAAAAAGGAAGTACGAAGGGGAAATCTAAGCGAATAACCCTATGCGTGTTCGGAAGAACACAGGTTGAAGATTCACGCGCGTTCGGAAGAACACAGGCACATCTTCAACCTCATCTACAGTGCAGAGGCGATGAAATTAGCCCAAAACGAAAAACAAGGACTGAAAATAAGCGGAAAAGCGACAAGACATTTGAGAAAACATAGAAAAAGAGTATTATACCTTTGGATTTGCATGAGAAAGCGAGAAATCGTCTTCAAAATCTTCAGAAAGTGGCAGGGAGTTCTTGATGGAGATGGAGACGACTGCAGAATCGACTGGAGAGAGGGAAGAGGGTGAAAAGTGATTTTCTCTCTCCTCCCTTCGCTTTTATACACCTAGGGCGGAATTCGAAGCGGTGCCGAGCCCCAACCGTTAGATTTGGGCGGGAGATAGCTGTGGCCGTTGATCCTTGTCGCGTGGGGATTGATAGGATGCGCGGTATCGACGTCCAATAACAAGGTGACACGTGGCGTCCTTTACGTCTGGCGGTTGCAGAAGCATTGAATGCAAATTGCAGCCTTGACGATTCGATATCTTCCTGACGTTTTGCATGCATTGGACGTTCGGGTAACTTGCCAAATTTTTCCTCGGACGTAGTCCTTCGGATGGAGCCCTTTTGCTGTTTTCCTTCGGATGCTTTTCTTTCAACTCTTCTTCCCCCACGGAGATTGGGGCAAGAGGAGTTGAGGGGCTATTATAGGGGAGCAAAATATCCGAAGGATAAAATAATTGAAAATGGTTGGCCGAGCTTCAGTATTTCCACCGAAGGTAGAGCGTGGTTCTTCGGATGGTTCCCTGTTCGTTCGGTATATACGTTTTGCCGCTACGGACTGCTGTCCCTTCGGTCGAAGTGTCTTTGTTCGGAGACCGCCATTCCAGAACCTTCTGGAAGATTCTGAAGAGACGTGAGAAGTCATCTTTGGTAGGTGAGGTGGCATGTCTGATTGACGTGACCCCACCAACCCTCAGTTGGAGACAAGTTATTAATGACTCTGACATGTGACGTCATCCGAACGTAGACGATCACGTGGGTGTCAGGGACAGCTTGCATCACACTGGCTCCTCTTATTCTTGCCTATAAATAGAAGAGAGCATCACCCAAGAAAGGGGTTCAGACTTCTAAGCTCTAATCTTCCTTCTACTCAAGTATATTTCTTACTAAACTTCTTCTTCCTAGATTTCCATTTCTGACTAGATCGTCGGAGCTTCTTCCCGGAGGAACACCCCCCTCCGCTTCTGCAGGTACACGAAGATCAGACGTACATCATCTGAGCCAACGATCAACGGAGAAATCAGCCCCCCACAAAAAGCCATGTCAGCAAAACCCCCCAAAGAACGTAATAAACTCGCTATGACTTTTGGTATAGTGAGAAATGACTCTTCAAAATGCCACATCATAAAATAAAGCAACTTTGATTGATGAACTAATTAATTTCTCTTAGCGAAATGGGTTCCTTTAAAACAAAGGAGTAACTAAAAAAATATATACTTTGAAGAGTCCCTTATAGTGCACTTGTTGTTGCAAGTCACTCTTCAACTTGTCACACAAGTCACTGTAAAGATTTGCTAGCTCCCTTCAGATGCTCTTCGAGCGCCTCCGACTTTTTCATTTCTCTCAATTCATTCTCACTCAAAACCACCACCATTGTTTTAGCCCTGCCCTCTCACTACTTCGATTTCGTTACTTCTTTGATATACTAAAATAAGATACAATATAGAGTATGGATAGAGGTAATATTATGCCTCAGAACACATGCAACTTCAGCAATCAACGCCATTCCCCACAGAATTCAACTTATTGAAAAACGTAAACAACGTTCGACAAAAACCCCAATCGTAGAGCATAACCACTCTACTCCACGAACCCTAAAAAAAGAAACCAAAATGAGGAATGTACGACCTCAAATCAGAGCAAAAACTCGGAAATTAGGCGCAGAGTTGGCTCAGTTGGAGTCAAATCTGTACATGTAATGAAGTAGTGTACCGAAGTCAAGACGTGTGTGATTGGTTACCTGGATGAAATTGACGACGAGACCCGAGAGGAAAAAGAGCACGCCTAGCGGGGACTACAACAACTGCCGCTGCAATCGCCATGAGAGAGAGCGAGCGAGAGAGAGAAGATTTCAAGATTTACTCTCTGAATAGAGAGAGAGAGAGAGAGAGAGAGAGAGAGAGAGAGAGAGATATGAGTCTTAAATACAACGGTACATATGTACATGAGAGTGTGTGTATGTTTTGGCAAAAATGCTACTGAGATAGAATTGCTTATCGATGACGAAGACGAAGAACAGATGCAACAGAGATAGAATTGCTTCCGCTTCTCATTTTTATTTTTCAAGGACAAACAGATAAACGAAGGCTATTGGTCGGGCTTCGGATTGGAATAGGTAAACAATAGTGCTAGAGGTACAGCAGAAGCTGTACATACAGCTTGTACAGATTCATTTTGGACCCGATTCGGGTCCTATAAAGATGATCGGAGCCGCTTATTTTGTACAAAATTTATTTTTTAGGGTCCCTGTAAAAAATCATTTCTATCCTATATCGATAAAGATATTTACAAATCATTCAACTTTGCTTCAGAACTTGGCTAAATTCTGAAGCAAAGTTGGATGATTTGTAAACATCCTTATCGATATTGGATTGAGATGATTTTTTACAGGGACCTTAAAAAATAAATTTTGAATAAAATGAGCGGTTCCGATCATCTTTATAGGACCCGAATCGGGTCCAAAATGGATCTGTACAAGCTGTATGTACAGATTCTGTTGTACTCATATCATTTCTGATAGGCAAATCCCTTGTGAAAAAACTAGGGTTGATGAATAGGCTATTGGGTCGGGATTCCTTTCAGTTGTGTGATTTTAGTTTTGTCAAACGTGATTGTAATAAAACTGCACATGCTTTTGTAAAGAAAGTCCTTTCTTGTAGTTTGTTCGGTCTGTGAACAACTACCTTGCCCCTATGGGGTTCCTCTCTCTCTCTCATGTTTAGGCATTTTTCCGCCTCTCAGATTAATAAAATCTCCTCCATCTTGTCAAAAAAAAAAAAAAAAGATAAATAGGCAAAAGCCTAGCCAATTTTATTACGTACGAGTTTTCAATGATTTAACGGTGAACCGATCTTGAGCAAATTGAAACCTCACAAGTCAAATGAGTTACCCATTCCAGAAATCTTCTAAAAAACTAAACAGTTTATTTTATATTTTCAAACTCAAAAATAATATAAATGAAAATTAATTTTTCAATTTTTTTTGTATCGTATAAAAGATTTCATCGAGATCTTTCAAACAAGATCCATATTGCATATTTTTAAATTTTAATAAGCCCACAATTTTTGAGATTGAAATTACCTTCTTAAAAAATAAGAGCTTATTTTTGTTTCTGGAATGGGCTTAAGCAACAACTTATTTGAAAATTTATTGAGCTTTAAAAATACGTTCAAGCTTGTTTATTTGAAAATTTAGTTTTTTTTTTCTACACGTTTTATTCATCCTTTTCTAAAAGAAGAGCTTGTCGTAGACGTGTGATTTGATTATATATTTTACACAATTCCAAACATTTAGGTTTTAAGTATTTTGAAAGACAAAAAGGGTGTCAGAGTGGTTTTTATTACCCTTTTGTGATGATCTTACGTATTGGAAAGTTGAGTAATGTTATTAGTACAAAGGTTTACCGCTCGGGTGTGCAAGAGGCTCACTCTTTTGCGTACGACGAGGTATCGAGATAATCCTAATTCTAGTGTAATTCTAAGTTATTATTCAGGAAAAAAGAAAAAAAAGAAAGAAAGAAAGATAGAAAGACACAAACCATATATGAGACATTGAGATTAGTATAAATGGAGCAATGCTTCAAGATATTCAAATAATATCTCTTCACGGAGGTCATGAAAACCTACTGTGTACATTTGGGTGAGAAAATATAGAGATCGTTGATTTGGCCAAAATAGATTTTCAAGAGTGACGAGAGAGAAGTTGATTTTTCCATTAGAAGGGGGATTTTATATTTATTACTATGCTGAAAGTAGTTGTATCTGTCTTCTTGATCAACAACAACAACAAAAGAAGAGGACAAGAGGAGGAGTGCCCCATGAATTTGGTTACATAATGTCACTTCCTGCGACTCCTCTAAAGACAAATTGTGGGTGTAATGTCGAATATCATAAAAGACTTATTTAAAGCCATCGCTAGCACCAATTGACTTCAGGAGAGACGGTGGAAAAACGATTCGACAATATCTATCTTTTTGCGAAAGAATAGTATTTTGTGTGTTGTTTGTTTTATCTTGTGCAACACCATTTAAGACTGGATACCACATGACTTTTCTAGATAGGTGCGCAATTCATTGAATTTTGAGGCTCCCGAAGTTCGATTGCAGAATTATCTTCTAGCCTGCATGCAGCTTTCCATTGTTGTTGCACCTTTCTATGCAATATGTCTTTCTTTTACTTAAAAAAAAAAAAAAAATTGTAGAAATCACCGTGATGCTTCTGCTCTCAAACTAAAATAAATATAGTCAACCACGACTTACGACGTATGATAACTACGTTTGAAGAATGATACAAATTGACCGGCACAAAAGTCATCTCTTATATTTAGAATTGTTGTTTGTTAATTCTCCCGTTATTTGTGAGTTTAGTTAATTAAACGCGACATGTAAATAACAAGTATATAAACAATTTTGGTTGATAATTTGATGATGTTCTAATGGTGTGATGGGCGAACGTACTGTCATACTGACCTTACGCAGTCTCAATTCTTAAATACAAGTACAATATTTCCTATTTGTGATAGGAAAAAAGGAAAAAAAATGGTTATTAATATTGTCAAAGGTAGCTTTGTACCTAGTAATGCAAGCACCCCACGTTTACAAGTGCACGCATGTGAGCATGTGGCCGCCCCTTTTTATTTATTTTTTAACCGAGAAACAACCCTGCAGCTGAGCCACTATTGGACTCGACTGTACAATCTAAATCTTGGAGGAGATTAGCACAACAACCCACCGCCATGGCCCCCCACTTAAATTATGATTTGTCTCCAAGGAGAATCGAACCTTGTTATATTATAAGCGCAAGTTCGCCCTTGCCATGTTAAGAACACACGGGGGTAGTAGCCGCCCTTTCAATGCTTTCATTTTCCCTAGCTTGTTGAAAAGTTGGATGTATAATACCAAAATATATTAAATGTACGTGAGAGAAATCAAAGTGACTGGGGTTTGGTGATCCATTTGTATCTTCGTCACTCGCCCTTACATGTTTGATGTCTCGGATCGTACTGAATCTTATGTTTTTTGGTACGTGAAATATTTTGACACTCCAACATAGACTTAGTGAAAATCTTACATCGTGTTTAGGTGTCTAAAAAATCATTCGTCCCAAATACTTTTTATCTCTAATCAGAAAAAATCTCTCGTCATTATTCTTTAAATTTTTCGAATTGACTCGAATAGAATAATTAGGAAAGGACAAAATTTCGGATCGATCCAATGAACAAAGTTTCACTTTAGACAATATATTCATAAAATTTGGATTTCATTATTTGAGTATGTTTTTGTTTTTAGTGAACATCAACCAAAAAAAGTTTTCAAACAATTTCGACTTCTTGTTGGATTTTTCTTTCTTCTCTCCTCTTTTTAATAAAAATTTTGCCTACGAAAAAAAACCTTCGACTTTTTAGACATCTGAAACGCAGTCTAAAAAATAATTTTGTATTTCAAAGAGGATCGATCAGTGTAATGTTAATTTTTAATGATATATAATCACATGAAGTATATTTGCATGTAAACCCCAAAATCACAAGAGGTTTGGCTAGGTAGTTGTAAGAAAGTAACAAGTGTTCTTTCATAACGTCACATGTTCTATTCTCATATGGAGGTCAAACATTTCAAATCTTGGGATCACTTGGGGTTATGCCCGGTTGTTAATTACCTTCAGAACTCTAAATTAGTCGATGCGCGCGCAAATTGGCCTGAACATCCGATTATTTTTAGAGGAAATAAAAAGTATATATGCATGATCGTATGTTTAATTGCTTTTCTAAGTTGGTCAACCATCCCTATTTTAGTTCACCTACGAGGGGCATTACTTCAATCTTGCGGTTAGTCAGTGCAACCGAACTAGTCATTGAAACTCAACTACCCCAACACCACTTATTCAAGAGAGAGATAAATATACAAGTCAGATAGGGACCACTATACATAAACATATATTTAACTCGATCCACAGTCTTTTCTCATGGGAGATGATTCGGTAAGTTAGATCACCCGTTTTCAATTGAAGAAAAAGTACACAAGACATTCATGCTCTGAATGTAGCTAGAACCGGCCGATGTACGTAAAAGAATCCCACAACATAAAACTAAGTATTTAATGAGTATCGGTTCGAATACAGAAGTTTAATTATTTCCATGAAATTTATGCACTTAGCATTAATATTGTGTCAATAATGCAAGTCAGATAGGGACCACTACTCATAAACATATATTCATGGGGAGTTTGACTTAATTCAACTCGATCCACCGTTTTTTCTCATGGGATGATTCGGTAGGGTTGAATTTCGGTAGGGTAGATCACCCGTTTTCAATTGAAGAAAGTCACAGACTTTCGTGAACTAAATGTAGCCAAAACTAGCCGATGTACATGAATCCCACAACATAATAAGTATTTCATGAGTATCAATGGAATGGTTTCGAACGTAGATGTTAACTATTTACATGAAAATCTATGCGAGTAGCATTGTTGTGTCAATAATGCTAAGCACATGATTGGCACATTGGCATGAAAATAAAAGGGCTATAACCACACATGCACACAATGTGCACATTTATATGCGTGTGTATTTTTTCAACACAAAATCATGTGTGGTGGATGTGTGTATTTTGCTCGTGATTTTAGACTTGCTGCACCATTTTTTAGTTCGAAACATTGATTGGACAGGAGGACACGGTGAATTATTTGAGATTTGATGGATTTATGTGACAGTTAATTTTGTGTATTTTGCTTTGGTTATACTTTGGAATATTTAAATATTCATCCTATTTTTCCATGTTATGTAAGAATTCATCCCCCCCTTTTTTCACGATTATGATTTCATCCTTGCGTTATGTAAATTATCTTTTTTACCCTTTAATCTATTTTATTAGATATATTCTATTTATAATAGAGATATAGGTATTAAACAAATGAGAGAGAGAGAGAGAGGGGGGGGAGGGGGGGACGGATGAAGAGATGGAGAGAGATCCCTATAATTACGGCTCAATATTGTTTCAACAAAAGGTAAGATTTAACAGGGGGAATGAAGATATCCCTTATTTCAAACTTTCAAACTTCCCACAAATCCCTCTAATTGCTTAGTTCCTTTATTTTCGGATGACAAATAACGGTTTTCGGCATATTTAACTCCCACGTCTGTTCTTTCTTCATCCTCATCCTCGTCCTTCTTCATCCTCATCCTCGTCCTTCTTCATCATTTTTTTCGCAACAAGGTACGCTCATGACCATTGCCCATTTAATCGTAGTATTATTGGTGTTAGTTTCATGGTGTTTGTATCATTTACTATGTAAATCTAGTTTCATGGTTTTGTGCTCCAAGCAGAACCCCTGGTTTTGATTGGAAGGTCCCTCCAAGCAGAACCCCTGCTCTTTCATGATTAATTGTTTGCATTATTTACCATGAAACTGTTTGGTTGTTTAATCTATCTATTGCTTACAAGTCACCATTAATCGTGAACAAAATTAATTGTAGTGTTTTTTGTGTTAGTTTCATGTTGTTTGTATCATATACCGTATAAATCTAGTTCAGTCCTTACTAGTTTTGTGCTTCAAGCAGAACCCATGGTTTTGTTGTCTAAGTCGTCCTCCCGGCTTTTTTATATTTTCATGGTTAATTGTTTGCCTTTTTTACCATGAAACGGGTTTGGTTGTTCAATCCATCTATTGATTAAAAGTCACCATGAATTGTGAACAAAATTAATTGTAGTGTTTTTGGTGTTAGTTTCATGGTGTTTGTATCATTTACCATGTAAATCTAGTTCAGTCCTCACTGGTTTTGTAGTCTAAGCTGACCTCCCGGTTTTTTGCTTTTTCATGGTTAATTGTTTGCATTATTTACCATGAAACGGGTTTTGGTTGTTCAATCCATCTATTGCTTAAAAGTCACCATGAATCGTGAACAAAATGACTGCCATGTTGTTCCAATCGTGTAAAAGATTAAATTACTGTATCTTTGGTGTAGGCATAGCAGATTCCCTTGGTTTAACATTTTTCATGGTTATTTATTAACATCATTTACCATGAAATGAGTTTGTCTGTTTTTCCCATTTCAACACTATTTACAAATGTGGTATATCTGACAATTTATCCCTTTTCCATGCAGGACTGACATGGCAAGTGAAATAATCATGATGTGTCAACATGATGGCAAGTTTGCAGCCATTCGGATGAATCGAGGACATGATTTCAGCACTGTCATACATAAATTATGTGCCCGGTGGTCCGATCTTGACCCGGATTCTGTCATATTAAACTACTCTCTAAACGATACAGAACAAATATTATTGGACAACGATGATGATTTGACAACCATGTTCCAAAATGCTGAGCTTGCTGGTATCGATGATATTATGATCACGGTCAGAGATGGTGCAAAGTTTTTCATGGATGAGGCCGTTCAAGTTACGCCAACTGCAAAATCTGATACTGGTAAGGGCAGGCAGACCATGATTGTTGACGATGACGACGTCATTCCGTCGTTCTATTCCCACAAAAAAGTTAAGTTGCTATCTTCCGATTGGTCGGATGGTATTACAGCGGTTGGTCAAAGGTTTGAGGGTGGCGCTTCGGATTTCAAGAATGTGTTGCGAAAGTTTGCTATCGAGCGGGGGTTCGAATATACTTTGTCAAAAAATGACAAGGTTCGTGTTACTGCCCAGTGCAAATATCGAACAGTCAAAAAATGCATGTGGCATGTGCATTCCAGAATAATGCCGGGGAATGAGTATTTCCATATTTTAGGCATGGACCTAGCTCACACATGTGGTTTTGCTGTACGGACGCTTACTAACCCGCATGCCACCGCGGAGTTGGTTGCTGACTTAGTTGGCGATGATGTTCGGGGCAAGCATCAAACAAAGCCTGTTGATGTTGTCAAAGGAATTAAAAGAGATTATGGACTAAATATCTCGTACCATCAGGCATGGTGGGGAATTGAGAAGGCTAGGGGTCTCGTGTTCGGTGACTATGTGAAATCTTTCTCGTGTTTGAAATGGTATGTTGGCGCAGCCAAAAGCACGAACCCGGGCAGCCACATTGAATTGGAAAGTGACGAGGATACTAACCGGTTCAAAAGGTTGTTTGTTGCTTTCAGTGCATGTGTGCACGGATTCAATCAGTGTCGCCCCTTAATTTTCCTTGACGCAGCACATCTCAAAGGGAGGTATAGGGGGACAATAATGGCAGCCACTGGGAAGAACGGCAACCAAGGTATATACAGTTAAAATGTGTGATTAGTTTAGTGTATCATGTCGTATTCATCTGTATAATGTGGATTTTATTCTTGTAAGGTTGAGGTTAATGTAGTTTTCATGTTCCGTTTCGGTGATATATTGCAGGAATTTTTTCAATTTGTTTTGCAATTGTTGATGGTGAAACTTATGAAAATTGGCGTTGGTTTTTGGAGCATTTACGATCAATACTTGTGCCTGCGAGGGATATCACCTTCATATCGGACCGTCATACGGGGTTGCTTATGGCTAGGCGGGACATATTTCCAGAGTCCAGTCATGGGTATTGTCTTCTCCACTTGAAGAGGAATTTGAGAGATCATTTGAAAGGAACAACCAGAGCTTATAGAGAGAGGGTAGTGAGTGAGTTTGTTCGATGTGCGTACGCTCCTACACGGGAGATTTTCCACCAAAACATGACAAAGCTTTTGAGTCGTGATGATGGCAAGGTTGAAGAATTCCTAACAAATTTACGCCATGAAAATTGGAGCAACGCATTTTTCCGGGGTCAACGGTATGGTGAAATGACATCCAATGTTGCTGAATCATTCAATGCGTGGATCGAGGCTGAGAGGCACCTTCCGATCACAATTCTTGTTGATGAGTTGAGAAAGAAGATCATGAACCTAATGTCTGAGAGGAGAGAAGAAGCAAGCAAATGGGGTTGCCAAATTTGCCCAAAAATGGACAAGAGGATGAGGGCATCGTTCAACGAGTCGAGGACATGGGTAGTCAGCGCAGCTGGTGATGGTGTATATGAGGTGCACTCATTTCCTAATGTAACAATTGACATTATTAGGCGCATTTGCTCATGCCAGAAATGGCAACTTACTGGGTTTCCATGTGCCCACGCTGTTATCGTGCTTTCTTCGAATGGGAAAGATATGACCGAGTATGTTGACCCCTACTACTTTTCACAAACATTTCGTGCCTCTTACTCCACCTCAATCCACCCAATACCAACTGTGTGGATGCCTGAGCGTCCTGTTGTTAAGGATTTTCTCCTTCCTCCACTCTGCAAGAAGCCACCCGGGCGACCCAAGAATAAGCGAATTTCCTCAATGGGGGAGAATGTAACTTTTATTAGATGTGGGAGGTGTGGCAAGATGGGGAAACACAATCGCCAAACATGCAAAGATGCTATGTAGCTTTGGCCCAAAGTGTTGCGAAGGAACTCGGGAACTTTAAATAAGTGCTTATAGCACGAAACTAAGCAACTGTTTTTAAAGTTATTAAATAATACGTGCGGTTAGCCCGCATATTTAGGTTATCATTTTTCCGTAGGAAGCAAGTTTTATTTATATATGTTGTGGTTTCATGTTCCAACTTATGCAGCAAGACTTTGTTTTGGGAGTTTTCTTATTAATGTCAAAGGTGCAGATTTATTTGGCTTCATATGTTTGTCTATGCTTCTGAACCGACACTGTTTTCATGGTAATAAAACCATGTTTTCTCGAGAACATGACCACGGAAAGAATAAGTAAGAGATTTTTTACCAACTAATCAATTCGAATTCGATTTGAATTTATGGTCAACTTATCATGTCATGTCTCACTCGAAAATCATGTTTCAATTCATCGTCGTAAATCTCCATTCAGTGAACTGACACTGGTTTCATGGTAATAAAACCATGTTTGACCAAATAATATGACCAGGAAAATTACAAGATAACTGGTAACAACTTATCGATTCAAAATTGATTTGCAACGGTAGGGAAACTGCACCCCTCTTCCTACTGTCTAACCCCACATTTTTTGTATGGGGCCAGCAATGGAGAAATGCAGTATTTTTTACTTTTGAGGCAATTTATTGGTTGTCGACCCACCATCTTGGATACTTCAGGGTTAATGTCAGTTTTTCATGCACAAAGCCTAGTTGGCCTATCAGGGCAGCAGACCTCAAAGCTCCAAATTCCAGCTAAACCCATAGCTCAAGAGTTGAATAGAATGAGTTAAAATTATACGGCTGTTTGGACTCCTAGCCTGTCTCTTTCAACTTATTTTAGTTGCTAAACCAGAGAACTGTGATGTCACCCTAGGATAATTTGCTAGTAGCCTAGTAGACACTATGATATTTCTCTTTCATTTGTTCCATGCGCTATATATCAATCTGATATCTATTTTTTTGCAATGTTTTATGCAAAAGTAGGAGATACTGCTATGGTGTACACAGGGGACTATAATATGACACCAGAAAAACATATTGGAGCTGCTCAAATTGCCAACTTTGCCATGGTCAATTGCCCGAATCTGTGATCAATTTTACTTTACAATTCCAAATGCCCACAATCAGAAGATTACATTCTAAATGGCAATCAAAATAATAGTGAACCAAATGCCCAAAACCACCTGGACATGTTATATCAATTGCAAAGCATCCGCCAAAAAGTTAATTCACAATCATGCTTGTTGCATGCAACATATGAAAGCATCATCCAGGAAACAAACACTAGACATCCAATTATCCCAAAAAAGGTTCCATAAACAATTAACATCATCCTATGTTCAAAAACTTAGCAAAGACGATGACCGGAATACCATCTACTACCATCCTAACTCCACAAATGGGCTGCACGACTTAGGAATGCTTTAACTATTTCAGATCGGATTTTCTGACATGCTGCTTTCCTTAGGATCGGCGAAATTTCTTCGTTCCGATAGTATTGCCGGATGATATAACACACAATAACACCGCAATCGAGGCTGAAACAAAAAAAAAGAAGTAACATGTTAAGTTGACCATATTGCATTAAGCGTTCTTATACATCGTGTGTCATGAAGATTAGTGGAGTGAACAGCTCACCTACTATCTTCCTGTTGGGGACAGTCTTGGACTGTCACTATGGGTTCGCAATCCTGTGTGGTTAGCAACCCATCTCTAGTGCTTTTCCAATAACTTTCCACTTGATTTTTCTGACACAAAACAATCGTGAACAGTTGGTGAATATAACATGATAAGTTAACCATATCTTTGCCCAACACCATATTATTACATACAAAATATGGAAAAACATATTACCAGTTGTTCCGCTGCCTTACAGTGGGCATCCACCCCGGTTCTCTCCATCATAGAATTGTAAAACTTCCAGCTACCTTCTTCATTGTCGAGGACAAGTAATGTCCAATGATAACCAAAGTGGATTGGAAACATCAAATATCGGTAAGAAGCTGTTTGTGGCATCATTCTTTCAAGTATTTTTTTGCGTTCTATAGGACACTTACACCCTAGCATTGTCTGCACCCGACATTAACGTAAAATTAACACATGATGAATGAGATCTAAAAGTTCATAATGTGTCAATTAATACTCAGCAAGATCGCATCTTACCAAGAAACTGCACGTAAATACATAAACCGTCTTATTCATCCCTTGTGTGCAATCACCGTGCATTTGATCTGCCACACTACCTTGCTCAGTTGATAGGAGCTCAACGTATGCATCAATGACCTATGGAATCATATGGCATTCGAATCTTATCATGATATGTCATGACCACCCAACAATTAAAGAATATCATTAAAACGAGGAATTTCAATAGAGAATTTTATGATAATAATAAATGGATTCTAAACGAAATGAAATTCATAACAAAAAAGACATTCCATTAATCACTTACATTCCCTGATATCGCAGAATCAACAATGAGTTGCCGGATATCTTCAACAAACACAGAACATCCCATAACGGTTCCTGACCATATAATCGTGCTGCATACAAACAACGGGGTGGCATGGTCAATTTGTCAACTTCAGAGTATTTAGAACATATATAATGAAATACCAAATTATAAGAGCTCAGGTGCTGAATTTTACCTAGTATAGGCTTCATCCCACATTTTTTTAATCTTAGCTTTCTCCTCGCTCGAGAGTAGACGATGCACTGCGTTCGTCCTAAGGTTTCTAATCGGTTTAGGCTTAAAAGGTCCCTTTTCTGGCCCTGCGATAAAGTTGTCAACATCGATCACTCCTTTTGGGTCGCCTTCTGCATTTACTTTTGATGATTCTGATGTGCGTCTCTTACGTTTATGTCCATACTCATACTCTTCTTTTTGGGTGTCCTTCCTCATCCTCGCTCTCAAACGGGTAATCATTGAACGCTCTTGCTCCTCCGGTGTCATGGGTCTATATTTCTGTGTCACTTCGTGTACTGCTGTCTCCGTAAGTTGATCCCATAACTGACTGTTTTCACTCAGTAGGACCAAAACAGTTTCATCCAAGCTTTCAATCTTCTTGTCCTTTATTGCAATTTCTTTCGCATGTATCTCCTCAATCTGTTTCATATGTTCCTTCATCTTCTCTATTTGGTCACGGAGCTCACCAATTACCCTTGATTTGTTATCCTGTTCTGTTGGATTCCAGATGTATTCAATACTAGGACCATGGTCCCGAATATCACTGATTCGTGATGCAATTTCAGCACCATATTCCGTGTGCACACTGCCCTGTCTTAGGAAATCCTCCACGGTGTGCGCACTGTCCTCATTTCTTATCATTCTCGCCGAATCCCCCTTTTTACGCTTACTACCTTTTTTCCCAAATTTTGATGAAACCTTTTTCCCCTCATTTCCAATCTTTTCCCTTGTCATTCCGGCATCGCTATTGTCTATGTTCCCAGAAATCATATTGGTATCATGGACACTTGGTTGCCGTGGAACCACCTGATGAATTGAAAATCAAATATGTCACTGCAGGTTACCATCATGATCAAAGTAACAAGATTCAATGACTAAAGAATTGAATACATGACCATTTTCAATAAACTAGGATTTAACAAACGTCAATTCCTACAACCAAAAAAAAAAAAGGCTAACAAGTATGTGTTAACAAACCGCATACCTGATCAGATTCAAGCTCATTGAGTGCTATTTCCTTCAACGCTTTTACCAAATCCATCGTCCTCCACTTAATTATACCGAGGGATTCCTCGGGATGGAGGGGCTTCACCAGTTTGGTGTGCTCGCATAGCCAGAACTGCAAATTTCAAAAGAAACATGGTAAGTACATCATGTTTATTAAGAACTTCAAAAAGTAGTTTAAAACACAAACTACTTACCAGAAGAACCACGACACACATTGACACCCTCCATGGGTCGTCATGATGTTGTCTTATCGACGTCATAAGTTCATCCAGAATCGCTCCACACCAATCATAGTTTCTTAACCTTGCCAAGTCCTCAACACGTTCCAAATATACCCATTTCACTGTTGTTCCGGCGGGGAAAAAAAGACTATGTAATAGGTACGCACACAGTAGCCGTACAAAATCTTGCCTACTGGCCTTGTTGTTTCTAACCGCATACTCTTTCACAAGTTCCTTAAGCGAAGAACTCGACAAACGTTCTGCTTCGATTGAACCTCTTCTCACCATTTCAACGCTTTCTCTGGATCCATACTTGAAACTGAGCTTTTCAGAACCCCCTGTTATGCCAAATATACTAAATATGTCTTCTCGTGTTATCCTAATAGTATTGCCTCCCAATTTAAACCCGCCAGTGTCAGGATCAAATGCGTTGATGATCCTGATAATCATTTTGTCGCTTTTTCGACAATGCGCGGATGTCAACTTGTTATCAATAATGGACTTGAAAATCTTCCAGAATGGCGTTTTCTTCATGATTTTCTTGTGACCATCACTCAATTTTAGCTCCTCAATCAATGTTTTTATGCCATTTAGGCTTGCACGAAACGCTGTCTCCCGTATTTCTCCCACATGTACATCTTGATTTTTCCTCGAACGAGGATTTTTGGCCTCAATTCCTTGCGTTACACTCCCAGATCCTGTGCATTCTAGTGCGGACTCTTCCACATCAAGTCGAGGACGTTTGACCTTAATCCCTCGTGCTACACTCCCAAATCTTGTACGAACCTTCGAGGACCCTTCCACATCATGATTTTCTTGTGGTCTCATACCTTTTAACTTTGAGGGTGGCGTATCTTCAACTACTACATCATCTAAATCCACGTCTTTTTGTTTCAACTTAACTCTCCCTTCCACATTAGTAGGCTTAACTCCTGCAATAATGTTGGACATTCCATTAGATCATTAAAAGAGAGGCAAATTCAGAGACTGTTCATGAAGCTTTCATGCTCACATAAGACATGATAATGTATAACACATGAAATTTTTGCACTAAAAATTGGTATTGAAATAACTTATGTCATTCAACAACGATTATTTCGGAACAAGAATGTTTTGAAATAATTTTTCAATAATTGATTACTTTGCCCAACAAGACATGATACGCTGACCATAATAAAAGTGTGCATGATAATTATTGGCTAGTTTCAAGTAGACTGGTCTTGGATACTATAAAATGGAAAATTTATCACCTACTAACATCATTTGACATTGATTTCAGGTTATCAAAATTACTTCACAGTTGACCATTATAACATGATAACTTGACCACATATTTGCGTTCCTTATTCATTGACCAAGTTGCCCAACCACTGACAGAAATTCATATATCCCACTGATATTGTTTCAATAAACAAGGCTGAATTACCATCAAAACAAGAAATAACATTACATAATCAATCCGTTTCATGGTTAAATTAGCATAACGATGAAAACGTTACATTACCATTCCTAATATAACTTCGAGCCGATGACATAAACAAATATTTGCAAACCTGACATATATTTGCATTTTTTTCATTTGTCATGTTGCCGTACCATAAATGAAAAAAATTATGACTAAATTACCACAACACAAAATGAGTTACTCAAACTGTATCATGGTTAGATGGTTAAATTATACCAACTATTATGATAAGTTTACCACATATTTGCTTGACTTCTTCATTGATCAAGTTGGCAAACCGGACAACCAAAAGTCATAATTCCCATTGCTTTTGTTTCTCGAAACATGGCTAATTTACCATCAAGACCGGAAATAACATAACATAATCAAACCGTTACATGGTTAAATGGTTAAATTACCATGACATTACATGATTACATTACCATGAAGATTAAAACGATACATTACCGTTCCTAATTTGTCTACGATCCGTGTTTCCTTCATTGTTCAAGTTGGCCAACCATACAACAATACATTACTGTTAACATTGAAATCATGGAATGCAAAATGCACACTAAAGGATATCATAGTAGGTTATTTTTTTGTATATCGGCTTCAATCTTAATTAGTAACATGAATACATGAAATTATAAATATCGGCTTCAATCCCACTGAACCCAGCCAATTACGAACTGATTCATGCATTTTTTGTGGCAACAGCATCAAGTTTAGAACAATGGGCATAAACTAAATTAGTTCCATAAGCGTAATCTCACCCCAAATAAGAAAACCAAACAAAACAGCCGAATAACAAAAGGGGGATTAAGGGATATACTTACGAAATCTGACCATGTCGGTTTCGTCACCTTCACCTTCTTCGCCGGTTTCTTCAACCACGTATGACTTGTGCGATTTTTTCCGCCGCGAACTTTTCCGGTATGAAACCGATTCGGAAAGGACGGGGGAGTGCATGATCAGTAGGGCACCGACGGTATTCGGAAAAATGGAGGACGGACGGGATTGGGTTCTTCGACTGGTTTGGGTTTATACCAACTAGGGATTTTCAAAAACTTTCAGCCCCAAATTCGAATGGATTATTTCCGTTTAGGATGGATATGTTGATTGATATCAATCATGACAATCTCGGGATGAGGACGCGACGATCTCGCAGATGAGCTTCCCAGAAGAAACGAAGATCTCGCGAGGACGGAATGATTTATGAAATCGTCCCTAATTTCTGGTCTATATATATATATATATATATATATATATATATATAAAGGTAAAACAACAAAATAAGGGCAGAAACGGCATAAAGAGTAATATGAGGATGGAATCATAAAGGGTAAATAATGGGAGGACGAAATCTTAAATCTGTTATGCTTTTAGGATGGATAATTAAGCCTCCCTTATACTTTAAGTACAAGTAAATTTTTTGTAACATTTAATGAAAACCACCAAAAATCACTCTTACTTTTATCTTTGACTTTCTTCTTGACTGTTGTTTGCTCAAAATTCCGTAAGTTAGATTTTGGAAATCTTTCAAACAACACCAATATTTTATTTTATTTTTATTATAAGTAAGCTGAATTCATTCTTGAGTCCAAACAACACTCACTTTGATTGTGACATTTTTTCAATCCATTAAAACATATTGGCACCGACATTTAGCAAAATAAATTATGTGTTTGTATTCGTGTTTTGCTTTTTTTGCTCGGGCTAGTAAGGAGATTCAAAACTTTGTTCAAACCAATCCTTCGATAAAAGTAGTATCTCCCTCCCACATTTATTTGTTCATAGAAGGAAAATATAATTGTTTCATAAACTTTCTAAGAACTCAATTTGTTAATTCTTCTATTTATTTTTTCTAGAACCCAAACAAACAAAAATATCCATGAAAGTTCTATTCACTATTCACGAAACTTGTGGTCAATGCCTGGTTCACCCAAGCCCAGTAGTCAATGCCTGGTTCACCCAAGCCCAATAATGTCGATGGGCTTAATTAAACCCAAACGGATAGCCCAAGCCCAGTAGTCAATGCCTGGTTCACCCAAGCCCAATAATGTCGATGGGCTTAATTAAACCCACACGGATAGCCCAAGCCCAGCAGTCAAGGCTAAAAGTCAGATAGCATTCTTGGGACCTCAGACCCAAAGAAATGCATTCTTAGGATCACAACCAAAAAGTAAAGAGGCCTTCTTGTGGGTTATGGTCAGAAAAAATGCTATGGAAATAGACAAATGTGTAGAAATCCAGACGCAATATGTCCAGAATCGTCTGATATGGATGGGTCACATGCATAAGAAAGTTTCATATGTGTCGGAATTTGTACACATTGGTCTATCTGTAGCATTGCTTGTTAGAAAAATGAGGCTCAGTAAAAAAGGAAACCTTTTTATCACAATCTCAACCTACCTCTGTGTTATATATGAACCTCCATTTCTATTGGTGTTGATTTAAATTGAATAATTCTAATTTTGATATAATGTATTCTTTTTGAAATTCTAATTTTGATATAATGTATTCTTTTTGAAATTGAATAATTCTAATTTTGACATTAGGTCAAAACTGACGCATTTGGCACATAATGTGTCTTTTGGAATTGTAAGATTTGAGAATCTCTCCTTGTTCCATCCTCAATCACATAATACCAGTGCTTGAGTGAGAGAGTGAGAGGGCAACCGTAAAAGCATATATCTTTCAAAAACATCCCTAACTACTAAAATTCGTAAGCTAAGAATGATATTTAAAATGATCTATTAGGTAAATGTGTTTCGCTCATTTGACGACAGATCCAATTAACTTAGAATTTTCACGAATCACCTATTCAATGAGACAGAGAAATCAAACAGTTCAACTGCTAAGTACTATAACACACAAATAAAAAACACAACTCATTTAGTTAAGTTCATAAGTTCACGAACATTATTACAGATATAGTTTGCAAAATAGTCGTCCAAGAAGCAACCTCACAAAAGTTCATAAACATGCAAATACGAAGGACAAACAAGTTTCCAATGTGAGGTCCAGCTCGAATTGGAAACTATGAAAGCAACTGTAGCTTAAAACACAAACAAACATGGAAACTAGAAAATTATCCTTCTTACAGTCCAAATAGAGAAAGCATCTTCATCAGATGCGTCTTCAACTTATTAAGTGGAATAAGTAGTTTTGAATTTGGATGCAGGAGACTACTCCAACGCACTCTTGCATGTTTCCCCAGCAACCTGAACGCGCCCGTAACTTCCCGTGCAAACTACTAATGAAAGGGGCAAAAGTAAAACACGTACATTAGGTTTCCTATTGTATATTATAGTACTTGTGCAAGCTGCCTAGAGGTTGCACCAAATATAGACAGTAATTATCGATCAAAAGACCAAAATTGAAAAATATTGTATCTTTTGCACAACCAAAATTGAAAAAAAATTCATATGAGACGGCCCCAAGTACATAAAAGATTGTATTTTTCTGTCATTTTCGATATTTTTTCATCTTTAGTAAACTTTTTTCGACTTTGGTCCATACTTTTACCTTTTCCGATTACTTTTGTCTAAACGAATGATTGATCCAAAAAATTGACCCGAATCCAATACAAATTAACAAAAAAAAAACCCAGAAAGACTGTTAAAAAACGGAAAAAAAAAACCAGGTAGGAGGCCGTATCGTTAATATTAGAATGATAATTCTTTAATAACAGCTTACGTTTGGGCTAAGGCTGCCAATTAAGGGAAGAAGAAAGAAAATACAAGATGAAGTTCTTAATGTGTATATATGTAGCCGTACCATCATCATGATCTTCAGCCATGTTCACCATTACGGTCATTTTGTTTGCCACTTGTACCACATTCCTAATCCAAACAAAGTGGAAATTAAAACTTAGGAAGCTAAAACAAAATAATCCAAATTTGAAGCATGAGTTGAATAATTTATGATAAATACTTGCAGACAATTGTGTATATTAATCGACACAAAAATAAGTTCGAAATCCTGACATCCATAGATACCTCTTTCGTTGGAGTCTCTAGATCTTCATCAATTTCTTCACCATTGTGGTCACTTTCTTCGCCACTTGTGCTACATTCCTAATCCAAAGAAACTGCAAAACTTAGAAGCTAAAAAAAAAAAAAAAAAAACTCAAAAATTTGAAGCATCAGTTGAATAATTTCTGATAAATATTCAGAGACAATTGTTTATTAAGTGACACAAGAACAATTTAAAAATCTTAACCTCCATGGATACCTCTTTCGTATAAGTCCCGTCTCGCAAAATCTCTGAATCTTCATCGAGATCTATTTCCTCCAACTCTGGGAATGCATCCTGCAGCAACATTGATGTTATCTAGCTTAATGAATTTCAAAAATATGTTCGAGCTTAGCTAAGTTATGAGACAAGTCGATCTCAAACGAGTTTTAGTCAAGCCAAACACGAACCGATCTCGAGTGGTTTAAATTTTTTTATACATAATTAGACAAACGAAACAAGTACTAGCATGTTCAAGCTTGGTTTGAAACCAAAACGACTTTCGAAAAAATGTCAAGCTTGATTTGTTTATGTAATAAACCAATCTCGAACAACCTTTTAACGAACGAAAACGAACTCAAACTCAAGTACCTTGGTTTCTTTAGCGGTCCTGATTATCGGAAACTTTATTAATCCAGTTCAAAATTTTTGACATTTTGTTGGTTTAGCTAATACATATGGTGGAATTGGTATGTGATAACCATAGTACTACTTTAATATTCCAGTTAAGTTTATTCTATAAACTAATTTGCCTATATTTGGGAATCTACAAGATTGTGCCCACTTTTATGTGCTTTCCATGACCATGATTAATTAATTAATGAAAAAGGGTAAAGAGCTTAATTTGTACCTTGTTGGAGAAGAAGAGTTGTGTTTCACAACATATGAAACATTTGAGATTAGGCAAACCCCAAAACGACACTTTCTCTAACCGAGGGAACCGAATGGTATCATTGTTGTTAGTGGCTTCTTTCTCCTTCGGATTGGTTGAGATTATCACCTCCATCTTCCAACAATGCCATAGGTCGAGTCTTCGCAGATTCTTTAATTGAGGAAGCATATACAAGGGCAATACATACTCCAATTGGTGACAATCCTCCACTTTAATCATCATAAGTTTGCAGAAGGATTTAGTTTCTTTTTCTTGTTCTAAAAGTGGTTGCTCGTCCCAAATCCTTGTTGTCTTATGTAAATCTTTAAAATTTAAAGTTTCCCAAACAGGAAAAGCAACCTGCAAAGTTGTTTACACCACATTCATTAGTGATTGGATAAATAACGAGGTCCAATCAAGCTCTAAAACCCATTTCTAAGCATGTAAAAATCAGAAAATGCAAACTGATAAAATCACAAAGCACATAATTTTTCCATGAGATTAGTAAATAGAGAAAATATGATAGTTTAACATGTTGGGTTGGACAAACTAATGAAATTGATAAGTTTGCCAAATGAATAATAATTAAGTAAAAAGGGTAAAAGACCTTAATTTGTACCTTGTTGGAGAAGAAAAGTTGCGTTTCACTTCATATGAAACTTTTGAGATTAGGCAAATCCCCAAGCTCCATGGACTTAACTGAGGGAACCGAATGGAATATCATTGTTGTTGGTGGCTTCTTTCTCCTTCGGGTTGTTTGAGATTATTTAACGTATTCTACTATTTGGGGCCCATTATTGGGTCCAAAACAGGAGGCTCTAAGAGGTTGTCTTGTGGGTCTATACCTAAGGCCGGCCCTATAACGAGGTTCAACCAATCTCTAGCTAAAACCCATCTATGCTAATAAGCACGAGATTCGAGTCTCAAAAATTGGAGAGCTATGGAAGACATTGACTCAATCCAATCACCTTTCATCATTCTTCTAAATTCCAATTTTTGTAAGAGCTCTTGGAATTGGATATTCAAACACACCGAGCCATATTTGTTGCACTTAATTTCCATTGACACTACGAAGTACTATTTTAACGTATAAAATTAATCATTTATGAAATAAAAGCCGTATAAAATAATAATATTCTTACATTTCCCTTATTATTATCATATATGTATGTATGTATCCTACCAATCCTATCATATAAGGATTCAATCAAAAGTATTCAAACTTAAACATTAAATAAGTATAACTTACCTATTCCATACACAATAATTATATAATGCCAATGCCCAAAGCAAAGCAAATATCACTACTACATAATCAAAGTTGCTCAAAAGTGACCATATTCTTTGTTGTTTCGTCTCTCCTTGCCTTAAGCAACAATGGCTACACCTCAACCAATTCTCTCTCTCCTGCTGGTGCTAATTCCTTCCATTCTGTTTCTTCTCCGTCTGTCCGGTGGTCAATCACTCAAGAGCTGCGGCTTTGATTGGATTTATCAACTCGGGGACTCTTTATCTGATACCGGAAACTTGATACGGGAAATTCCAATTGGAACCGGCTCGCCATATGCTAGACTTCCCTACGGTGAAACTTTCTTCGAGAAAGCCACCGGTCGCTGTTCCAATGGTCTGCTCATGATTGACTATTTTGGTAGGAACCCCGAACTGCTTGGCTTGTCGTTGGTATAATCCACCAAGAACTCACGCCCGTAGGTGAAAAAATATCATTGGACTAAAAGCCAGTTGGCAAATAGCCACCCAACTTAATAAGTGATTTATTGAGCCTATTGGAGATGCTCTTAGCTATTTGTATAATCACCGCTCAATTTTTTTAGTATGTCTTCCAATAATACTTGTCGCCCCTTTCGTTTAGTAAAATTTAGATACGCAATGAATATCGATCAACAAGGTTTTTTAATGCATACTCAGACAAGAACCAATTTAAAGTGATCACCATTCGCAAGGGGACTATATAGTCCACAGCAGACTGAAGAGAAATCTATTACAATATAAAATAAAATAAATACTCAAAAGAAGCCATTTCATTTGAAAAGGGGAAAAATGATGGCGGAAGGGGCTCCGATGACATTAGAGAGTAAGGGCACTAAAAGAATAAGAACAAAGCCTACTGGCCGGGAACCATTCATTACATCCGGGGTGTGGCCTCTATACAAGTGTGTGTAAGAGAGAGAGGATATCTAATGATAATTTTTAAAGAAAAAAAGCATAATATAAGAAGGATAATGTAAAGCAAATGTACCTTTCCGTTGAATAAAGGTAGTGCATGGATAGTAGAGTTGCCTTCAATTGTGCCTGCCTTCCCCGATTCGGTACAAAAGCTTTCAAGGTTTGGTAGACTGGACAATTTCAAGGAACTCAATTCGCTAAAACATACCTCATTTTTTAGTCCATCCTCATCTATCTCTCCCTCAAATTCAACTATTCCCTCCATGGTTGGACAAGCACTCACGCGTAGCACTTTCAGATTCTTTAACGGTGAATGCATTTTGGAAGGAAACACGTGCATCAGTTTCTCGCATTCGTAGACATCCAAATCCGTCAATTGACAGAAAGACCCTTCTTCTTCTAAGACTGCTAGTGATTGCTTGTCCCAAATCTCAATTATTTTATGGACCTTTCGAATGCTCAATTTCTTCAACACGGGAAAAATAACCTAAAAAGTAGTTTAACGTAGGAATCTTTAGGGACTAGTTCTCCATGGAAAGGTTACTCACCAAACATTATCAAACAACTGATACACTGCACAATGAATAAATCAGCTCACTTTTTTTTTTGACAAGGAAATCAGCTCAGTGTTTGAGAAAACCTTCACACAATTTCTTTGTGGCAAATGTTATGATGGGGGACAACGTAAAATAAGTGATTTTTAGAATGCCGTGCATTTTCAAAATAGTTATATATGCACCATTGTTTAGGCCCATGTGTGCATTTTACGTTTTTTATGCTGATAAAAATCAGATTGATCAACTTCTGTTTTTCTAATTGCAATTAATGAAACAACATAAACTTAAGTAAAAAGGGTAAAGAGCTTAATTTGTACAAACTGATAAAATCATAAAAAGAGAAAAAATTAATAATTGATAAATTTACTGAAATTAAATTATGCATGTAAAAACTTGAAACTCCCCCGTCCTTGGGATAAAATTGTATAGCTCTAGCTCCTACCCAGGGATAGCTCATAAGAATAATTGTATAGTTCTAGCCCCCGCAGAACTTGAAAACTACCGATCACAGAAATCACATGGTAAATGAAAATAGTGCCTATGAAATAGAAACACAAAAGACATATAGATATACGTGGCCGGAAAACCTCAACGCGAGAAAAAATCATGGGAGTCACACATCTTCTCTCTTTTTCGCCAATTAAAAAAAAAGTATTCTTTCTTCTCTCCTCCTCTCTATTTTTTCGGAAAAACGAATTAACCCTAATCACATAGCAATTGAGTTTTAATCAAGCCAAACATGAGATGATCTTGAGTAGCTTAAATTTTTTTATACATAATTAGACGAACGAAAGAAGTAGTAGCTTGTTCAAGCGCTTGGTTTGAAACCTTAACGACTTTCGAAAAAAAGTTCAAGCTTGATTTGTTACATAAACAAACCAATCTTGAATAAGTTTTTAACAAACAAAAACGAGCTCACACTCGAGTAGTTTGTGCTTTGTATGGTTCGTGTTTTGAAAAAAAAATTGAAAAATTGTAGGGGTAATATGTAGAGAGAGATAGAGAGAGAAATGTTATAAGTAGGGGGAATCTAGGAGGAATTTTTTGAAAAATTCTTTTTGAAAAGGGAAGAGAACAAGACACAATGATTTCTTTAGCGGTTCTAATTTCCGGAAACTTTAATATTTCAGTTCAGAATTTTTGACATTCTGCATTTCTACAAGTTTTGTTGGATTACCTTATACGTATGGTGGAATTGGTCCGTGAAAACCGTAGAACTACTTTTCAAAATTGTAAAAATAATCCCGACCAAATAGCAATGTAGAGACAAATGTAGTCATTAAATTGGTCTACGGATTCATTGACTCGGCAAAATTTCCGTAGATAGTTTTGGACCATCTGTTAAGTTTACACGATAAACTAATTTGCCTAATAAATTTGGTAATCTCAATTAATTGCGGATCAACTACTCTTTTTATAATTGCGATGAAACTACAGGACTAAGTGAAAAGAGTAAACACCTTAATTTGTACCTTGTTGGAGAACAAGAGTTGCGTTTCACAACATATGAAACTTTTGAAATTAGGCAAATCCTCAAGTTGCAGGGTCGTTAACTGAGGGAGCCGAATGGTATCATTGTTGTTGGTGGCTTCTTTCTCCTTCGAGTTGTTTGTTATTATCACCTCCACCCTCGTACAATTCTGTATATTGAGTTCTTGCAGATTCTTTAACTGAGAAAGCATATAGAAGGCCAATACATACTCCAATTGGTTACAACCATTAACTTTAATCACCATAAGTTCGCAGAAGGATTTAGCTTCTTTTTCTGGTTCTGAGAGTGGTTGGTTGTCCCAAATCCTTGCTATCTTATCTAAATTCAAAATATCCAAATGTTTCAGGACAGGGAAAGCAACCTGCAAAGTTGTGTACAAAACATTCATTAGTGGTCGAATGAATAATAATGAGGTCCAATCAAGCTCTAGCTGAAACCCATCTATATATGCTCATAAGCGCGAGATTTGAGTCTCAAAATTTGGAGAACTTGGAGAACTTGTTATCTTTTCTAAATCTTTAAATTTTAAAGTTTCCAGAACAGGGAAAACAACCTGCAAAGTTGTTTATACAACATTCATTAGTGATTGGATAATAATGAGGTCCAATCAAACTCTGAAACCCATCTATAAGCACGTAAAAATCAAAAAGTGTAAACAAGCAGATATTTTTCCATGAGATAAGTAAATAGAGAAATATGATAGTTTAACATATTTGGTTGGACAAATTAACTAATGAAATTGATAAGTTTGCCAAAATGAATAATAATTTTTTTTTGGATAAATAATTTTACCAAGCATTTATAAAATTAAAAAGTGCGAACATTCAAAACCACGAAAAGAGATCAATGTTGCTAAAAGTAATAAACGTCTGTTGCCTTTACAAAAAAAATACGTATATGCCAAGTTGAGAAATTTCTCAAATTTGGAATTAGATAAAATTGGTAAATTGTCGTATCGGGTATTTTACATTTGTCCAGATTAATAAAGATATCAAAAATTAAAAAATTTACTACGCATGAAATCCGAAAAAAATGCGAACTGATAAAATTGTAAAAGTGATGAATATTGCTAAATGCATTATACCTACGTACCAAACCAAAATTTTGTTGGATTAGTAAACGTGGAGAATAATCTATTATACAATTCACGACAGGAATGACATTAATGTGTAACCAAATTTTTAAGGGAACTCCTAGGACCGTGCCCATCAGTAAAAATCATTTCAAGTATGGGTGATAAACAAGCCAAACAAGCAAGAAGATAACTATCAAGCTTGGTTTGAAAACTTTACAAGCTTAAAAAATATGTATGAACTTAGTTTATTTAATAACACGACCCGATCGATCTCAAACGAGTTTTAATCAAGCCAAATACAAGCCGATGTCGAGTGCCTTTTTTTTTATACATAATTAGACCACCGAGCCAAGTAGTAGCTTGTTCAAACTCAGTTTGAAACCTTTACAACTTTCAAAACAAATGTTTAAGCTTGGTTTGTTTGCCAAAATGAACATGAGCTCAACTTCAAGTAGCTTGATCGAAAAACTTTAATATTCCAGTTCAGAAGTTTTTGACATTCTGTTGGTTTATCTAATACGTATGGTGGAATTGGTTTGTGATAACCATAGGACTACTTTAATATTCCAGCGATAAACTAATTTGCCTATATTTGGGAATCTCAATTGCGGATCAAGTCTTAATTTTTTAATTGCGATGAAACTACAGGATTATACATGCATGTTTGCCCACTTTTACGTGCTTTTCATGACCATGATTAATTAATTAAGAAAAAAGGGTAAAGACCTTAATTTGTACCTTGTTGGAGAACAAGAGTTGCGTTTCACAACATATGAAACTTTTGAAATTAGGCAAATCCACGAGTTGCAGGGTCGTTAACTGAGGGAGCCGAATGGTATCATTGTTGTTGGTGGCTTCTTTCTCCTTCGAGTTGTTTGAGATTATCACCTCCAACCTCGTACAATTGCATATATTGAGTTCTTGCAGATTCTTTAACTGAGGAAGCATATGGAAGGGCAATACATACTCCAATTGGTTGCAACCATTAACTTTAATCACCATAAGTTCGCAGAAGGATTTAGCTTCTTTTTCTGGTTCTGAGAGTGGTTGGTTGTCCCAAATCCTTGCTATCTTATCTAAATTCAAAAAATCCAAATGTTTCAGGACAGGGAAAGCAACCTGCAAAGTTGTGTACAAAACATTCATTAGTGGTCGAATGAATAATAATGAGGTCCAATCAAGCTCTAGCTGAAACCCATCTATATATGCTCTCATAAGCACGAGATTTGAGTCTCAAAACTTGGAGAACTTGTTATCTTTTCTAAATCTTTAAATTTTAAAGTTTCCAGAACAGGGAAAACAACTTGCAAAGTTGTGTATACAACATTCATTAGTGATTGGATAATAATGAGGTCCAATCAAAAAATCTAAAACCCATCTATAAGCACGTAAAAATCAGAAAGTGCAAACAAGCAGATAATTTTTCCATGAGATAAGTAAATAGAGAAATATGATAGTTTAACATATTTGGCTGGACAAACTAATGAAATTGATAAGTTTGCCAAAATGAATAATAATTTGTTTTTTTGATAAATAATTTTACCAAGCATTTAAAATTAAAAAGTGTGAACAATCAAAACCACGAAAAGAGATCAATGTTGCTAAAAGTAATAAACGACTGTTGCTTATACAAAAAATATACGTATATGCCAAGTTGAGAAATTTCTCAAATTTGGAATTAGATAAAATTGGTAAATTGTCGTATCGGGTATTTTACATTTGTCCAGATTAATAAAGATATCAAAAATTAAAAAATTTACTACGCATGAAATCCGAAAAATATGCGAACTGATAAAATTGTAAAAGTGATGAATATTGCTAAATGCATTATACCTACGTACGAAAACAAAATTTTGATGGATTAGTAAACGTGGAGAATAATCTATTATACAATTCATGACAGGAATGACATTAATGTGTAACCAAATTTTTTAGGGAACTCCGTGGGACCGTGCCCATCAATAAAAATCATTTCAAGTATGGGTGATAAACAAGCCAAACAAGCAAGAAGATAACTATCAAGCTTGGTTTGAAAACTTTACAAGCTTAAAAAATATGTATGAACTTAGTTTATTTAATAACACGACCCGATCAATCTCAAACGAGTTTTAATCAAGCCAAATACAAGCCGATGTCGAGTACCTTTTTTTTTTTTTATACATAATTAGACCACCGAGCCAAGTAGTAGCTTGTTCAAACTCAGTTTGAAACCTTTACAACTTTCAAAACAAATGTTTAAGCTTGGTTTGTTTGCCAAAATGAACATGAGCTCAACTTCAAGTAGCTTGATCGAGAAACTTTAATATTCCAGTTCAGAAGTTTTTGACATTCTGTTGGTTTACCTAATACGTATGGTGGAATTGGTTTGTGATAACCATAGGACTACTTTAATATTCCAGTTAAGTTTATTCGATAAACTAATTTGCCTATATTTGGGAATCTCAATTGCGGATCAAGTCTTAATTTTTTAATTGCGATGAAACTACAGGATTATACATGCATGTTTGCCCACTTTTACATGCTTTCCATGACCATGATTAATTAATTAAGAAAAAAGGGTAAAGACCTTAATTTGTACCTTGTTGGAGAACAAGAGTTGCGTTTCAGAACATATGAAACTTTTGAAATTAGGCAAATTCACGAGTTGCAGGGTCGTTAACTGAGGGAGCCGAATGGTATCATTGTTGTTGGTGGCTTCTTTCTCCTTCGAGTTGTTTGAGATTATCACCTCCAACCTCGTACAATTCCATATATTGAGTACTTGCAGATTCTTGGCGAACATGAGTTGCGTTTCATCACTACATATGAAACTTTTGAGATTTGGCAAAACGCCAAGTTTCACTTTCTTTAACTGAGAGAACCGAATGGTATCATTGTTGTTGGTGGCTTCTTTCTCCTGTGGGTTGTTTGAGATTATCACCTTCATCTCCCAACATCTCTTTATATGGAGTTCTTCAAGATTCTCTAACTGAGGAAGCATATAGGAGGGCAATACGTACTCCAATTGTTTACAATCACAAACATCAATCTTCATAAGCTGACAGAAGGATTTAGCTTTTTTTTCTAGTTCTGAGAGTGGTTGGTTGTCCCAAATTCTTGTTATCTTATCTAAACTCCAAAAAGACAATCTTTCCAGTACAGGAAAAGCAACCTGCAAAGTTGTGTACAAAACATTCATTAGTGATCGAATAATAATGAGGTCCAATCAAGCTAGCTCTAAAACCCTATCTCTGCTCATAATTAAGCACGAGATTCGAGTCTCAAATTAAACTTTGAGAGCTATGGAAGACATATTGACACAATCCGATCACCTTTCATCATTCTTCTAAATTCCAATTTTGGTAAGAGCTCTTGGAATTGGATATTCAGA